>JABUIW010044429.1:1018234-1031252 GCA_013363375.1 Menidia beryllina | reverse complement strand
ATCATCATCATCATCATCATCATCATCATCATCATCATCATCATCATCATCATCATCATCATCATCATCATCATCATTATCATCATCATCATCATCACAATAATAAGAGGAAGAAGAAGAAGGAAAAGAAAATATAATGATATATAATTACATATTTATCATTTTATGATTATATGATTTTCTCCCGACGTTACTCCGTCTTAATTTTTTTTTGTTTTAATGCTAAATTATTTTTTTTACGTAGAGCTTTTATTGTGGGGGCTTTTATCCCGAAAAGTTGTATTCCGGAAGTGATTGTACGAGCTAGCTGCGGCTGTTTGGAATTGGACACTCGTGTATTAAGTCTCAAATTACATTATTTACCATGCACCCTGCTTGACAGCTTCTTTTTTGTACTGATGTCCAGACTCTGTTTCCAGTCTCGTCTTTATTTGGTACTCACGCACCTTGTCTGCGTCTAGTTTTTCTTTCCTTTCCGGTGTTTACGGGGCAAGATGGTTTTGTCAACATCACAAGTCGCCTTAGCTTTCACGGCCGTGCTTTTAACGTTTGTCGTCTTGCCACGAATATTCGGCGTTGGAGGTGGCTCAGCTGCGAAAGAAACGAAATTCGAACATCGTTACAACAGAAGAGGTACGACAGACTTGTTCTGTGTTACCACATTAACATGGTAGACATGTTCTGTTCCAATTTTAGTATGTGTGCTACCGAAGTAACACGGTAGATATGTTCTGAATGTGGCCTACGGCTAATTGTTAATTGCCTTGAACTCCCACGGTCGCAATTTACATCGAGGGATACAAGTTTGGTTTAGAAAAATAAAAAATTCCCGAGAAAAAGAGGGTTAATTCGTGCAAAAATTAGAAAAGATGTTGTTCAGAGATGAACATTTCCTGCCATTTATTAAAGCTACAGTCCACTCAAAATGCACAAACTCCACGCTCAAGTGGCACCAGAGAGGAATTAGCTCATTTCAAGGTAAACTAATGGTTATTTCGTATATATTTGTGGTTTACATACATGGCTTATCTTATTTTTAATCAATTATTTTTTGTAGTCAATGCATTATAAAGTCTATTGACAGTAGTATCAAAATATAATCCCAATGTAGTCATAGACTTGTTTTGTTTATTTATTTTTTACTTTCGCCCCTTTTTTTAAGATCATTCCCTAGCCTTAGTTCCTGAGCTGTTTGGTATGGTCCAGTAGATATTAACTAACACTTGGCTGTACAGATTTATCGTCCCGCCTTTTTTAAAATTTCTGTAACGAGCCTTATTTTAATTTATTGAATATACTGGTTGGAATAGTATTTAAATGTAGCCATTTGTTTCAGAGAAAAGAGTCTCAATGTTGATCCTTGTCAACACGTAAAAGTTAGTGTGCTCATCTGTGTGAAATTGCTGGGTGCCCATGACATGTGCGCTGAAAGTAGGAATTGACAGCCGCCCCTCTACTTCATTTTGTGTATGTGCTTGTGTTTCTTTTCTTGTGTATGCTTGTCTTTTTTTACTGACTTTACTAGACTTGCCTTGGCTCGGTTGAGATGGTTTTCCACCTCAAATGAATAATAGAAATGATTGTTCGTTGTTGGTACGCTTTTAAACTGGTCTGTCATCATGAGTGGGTTGATTAAATGGCGTATCTAGTCATATGATACCTTGGCCAATCAGTGGCCTTCAGTTTTTTTTTTTACTCAGCTTCCTGACCTAATTGAAATGATAATGATTGAAATGCCCCAAAAATTAAATGTTATTTTAATTATGTCACTGGTGTGAGTTTGCCCTCGTATCCTGTTATATCAGTAACATTTCATTCTCTTTTATGTCTTTTAAAATGCTGCAGGCCCGGGCCCTGGTGCAGCGAAAGGCCAACCCATCAATGTGAATGCCCCCGGCTCACATCAAACTCCGGAGAGCATCCAGCAGATGAAGAAACGCATGGAACAGGAGCTGAAGAGTGACAAATTCAAATCCAACAACAACAAAGGCTATGTGTTCACACTGATGCCTCTTTATGCCATTGGAGTGGGAGTGTTTGCAGCCTATAAATTTTTGAAGGTGACTTGGTGTGATGGACTACTCAGTGAAGGATAGTCAGGAACAAGCTGAATTCAATTTTCTTATTCAACCCAAAATAATCCAAATTAATTAGATAGAAAACCATCCTAAGAAGGGGCTTGAAAAGAGGTAAAAGTACCAAAACTCTACTCAAATAATTGGTAACAAAACTACAATAAACTCAAACAAACTGAAACGTAAATGGTGTCTGGTCAGCACACAAACAAAGACACGAGGGGGAAAATACAAAAACCTGACTAAAACTAATACATCAAAAACCGATACTTCCCATGATGCCAGAGTGTGGTACTTTCCAATTGTCAGCCTAGCCCTTTGGCCACCTGCTGCCTCCTAAGCCGAGGGAGTTTGAACAGCTGTGGCAACTAACAGAATAAAACAGACAAACCAAACTAATTACACTACTGAGACATGACAAACCAATGTAAACTAAAATGGGTAGTGTCAGAGTAAATAAGCGTGTTCCAAACAGAACTGGTTATGAATTTCTCTAAAAATGAAACCTTGGTTTAAAAAAATTAATCAATTAATAAAAAAATTAAACATATTAATATATATTTAGGGATGTCCCGATCCAGCTTTTTGCACTTCCGATCCGATACCAATAGCAGCCTATCAGAGCATGTATTACAGTTTAAAGTTATTTAGCCTACTTACTTAGTTGTAAGATTAATGTTGAACATGAATTTACTCTTATAAACTTAAATGGTTAGGACACAGACCTGTGGGTTAGGAGATGCTAATGCTCGTGTGGCATCGGACTTAAAAAAAAAAAAAACTCGATCGGGAGTCTGGATCAGCATTTTCTCATGCCGGCTGATATCGGATCGGGCCAAACCTAATATATGCATATACATATATATTTGAATATTGTATATAGGTCTGTTTATTAAAAGTTTCCACATTTGTGTGGCTGTAGATACAGCCTTCACACTCAGTTTTGGTAGCAATTGCAAAAAAGCCATTTTCTCTCTTCCTATTTTGCAGATAAGGTCTTCAGATGACAAGGCACAGAAGGACAAGTTCTCAAAAGGGGCCAAAAAATCTGTCGAGGCAGGTGTGTCTCGCATTATTTAAGACACCTCATTCTATTTGTGGCCATCCTGGTGTAATTATCGTCTTTAATTATTGTTGCAGAGAACCAGTTAAGTGAGTTAGAACAAAGGTTGGCGCAGACAGAAAGGATGCTCAACTCCATCCTCACCCAGCTGGATCCGATCACTAACTGGTGAGTCATGAGTCAAATACTCTGTGTTCCCAGGTCACAATAAATCCTGTTTGCACGTTATGTGTGCTCTGAAATGTGATCTTCAGCCCACAAACCGGTGGCTCTGTACAAGCAGACATGATGCATTATGCCATACATCATGTTGTGTTCCTCTGTTAAAATTAAAGCAACCGTGCATAATTTTCGTTCTCTTTTCTTGTTTGACTGCAGTGTTAAGTCAGTGGCCCAGGACCAGAAAAATGAGATTATGTCCCAGCTCCAGACTATCCGATACTTGATGAAGAAGAGAGGAATGGACTGTCCGCCCCTGAACGTCAACGGTGGGTTGGTGACCGGCCCATCCCGCTTTTTCAAAGTGGACTTTGTGAGAAGCAGATAGAGACTTTGAGATAAACTTTGAGATAAAACACTGAAACCTAAATCACAGAATTGAAAATGAGCTACCGGTGCAGGCTCACTTTTTGTCCCAGTCCATCTTTCATCAGAGTAAACCACAGTTTTTGACTTCAGCTCGATCAGGCTTGTTTCCCACAAAATGCATTGCATTTAATTTGGCAGCTCTGAATGTGGTTGGGTAAGTAAATCCACCTGTATACAAAATGCTTCAGTTTCAGTGTGATGATTAAGGCCAACTGTTTGAAAATGAGATCGCAGGGGGGCCTAGCTTCTGTGATCCGTGACAGTGCTAGTTTCCTGCAGTTGGACTCCTCTCTGCTTGCCGCTGATCGTTGAGGGGAGATGTTGCAATGACCCTTTGCGCCCATCCCCGAGCGCGATTCGTTTCAGACCAACACCACATATTTTGCATATTCAAACCTGCACATACACGCATGTTCATTACACATGCAAAAATATGCACAATGCTTATAATGCTGTAGCCGTACCGACCTGTAGTTTTTGTACCTTAGTATTAAGAGTTTTTCTTTCAATTTTGGTATCATTTTACCAGACTATATTCTCCTGGGTTGTCTAAATGTTATTAAGCAAACTGTAAACGTGCTTTAACAAGGTTTTCCTTCAGCTTTGGAGTCTGTTGTGTACATACAGACCATGACTTTTTTGAATGCATTATTTGCATTTGCTTTTGCATTATTTGTTTGAACTTTTTTCACAACAACACTAGTAGCAAGGACATTAACGAGCATTTATTTGCATTTTGGGGTTGGACGGGTAACTGCTGGTCTCGGGTGAAAATTTCATGTCAATAGCACCTTTATAAATAAGCGACAAGTTCAATGTTTATTTTGAGCAATGTATATCATGAGAAAGAAAGTCTGAAATCATACAAATAAAAACCTGCTATTTCCTGTCTTTCAGAGGCTTCATATAAACGTAACCTGGATGACCTCATTGAGTCTCTTGGTGCTAGCGACTCTTTGGCAGCAGAGGACAATCAGCCCTCTTTAGAGACGGCAAAGTCTACTGACGCAGTGTTCGAAAGGCTTTCAGGTGACGAACACGACAGCCAAACGGAAGATGAAAAGATGAAGAAACTCAGACCTGAAGAATCTGAAGGGGAAACAGCAGCCGAAGGAACGAATGTGGAGGCAGATGATGAAGAAGGGCTCGTGGTGCCTTCAGAAGACTTGTGTCAGACAAACATTGAGGAAATTGGCGCCGGGGAGCCTGCAACCAGCCTCAGGCGCCGCAACAGACCAGAATAACCTCCCTGCAGGACTCACTGTAGAATATGTGCCCGATTATTATGAATATTTATTTTCTCAAACGCACTCATTCCATAAAGTAGTTGGCATATCATTTTAAAAAACTGTAATGCATTTAATCAGTAAGACAAGAAAGTTATCTTACAGAAAATATATAAAAGATCCTTTTTGTGTTCCATACACAAAGGTCAGCAGTGGAAATACTCAAAGTCAGTGATGGTGTGGTGAAAGTCAGAAAAGTTTCATTTCCTGTTAGAGAAAAGTTAGTGAAGGGAATCTCATTTGAATGGATATGTGCAAATAGGGGACAGCATGAAAGATTCTACAAGGACACTTTTCTGATTTCAAACCTCAAAAAATCCCCCTCAGTCACGGAAAATTATACAAACTGTTGGTTGACGTTGAACCCCAGCATAGCAAACCTACAGCAGTCTTTGTGTGGGCATGGAAATAGAGCTAGGATAATCGTTACTCCTTAGTGGTTGCTTATTTTATTGAAAAAAAAGATGATCCAATCATTTTTTGCCAGCTCAAATAAAGAAAAACATTTTAAATGTCTAAAAGAAAAGATCTTGACAAACGTCTTGCAGCACTAATTTTAGATATTAGTTTTGCAGATTGTCTGTGTTATGTGACGTTAATAACAACTTGAGTCACTGTGGGGGATGTATGCTTGTGTAAACCAGACTGTATCTGCATTTGAACCTTGTACCATCATAGATTCACACCACCTTGCTTTTGGAGTGGCAAGAATCCATTAGGTTAGTCAAGGAAAAGAGCCTTGACAGTCTCTTTGAACTCTTACTATGGAAAAAGTGTGCTCCCCTTTTCTATTTCAAATATTCTCTCTATTCTGATTCTGAAGGGATTCACAGACGCTGCTGGATGATATTCAGATTTCAGAATTTAACGTCAAGGAGGTTGGAACTTGAGCTTGTGGCGTATTGTTTATACATTGAAACATACCTAACATAATTTTTGTGTTTGTTAACATTGTGACTGCATGAAAATGACAATCATCCACTGAACCACAGATGGAATCTATCTTCTTTTAATTAGTTGTCAATCATTTACCACGTCACCGTTACTTTGTATTATCAGATAATAGTTGTGAGGTCACCTGTGAGGCGTTTAAAGCAGATGTCAGTAACTATACAGGTATAGCATGAATACCGAAACACGGCAATTATCCCATTAAATCTAGCAGTCATCGTAGCCTTAAGCCCTTTGTAATAGAATTGATCTTGTAATGATGTGGGATCAAATCATTACAAATTGCAGGATAATGATAAAAGTAACAAGGTAATTAATAACCAATTATTTTTATTGATGACGTTAGGTGTATGTTTGCCATATATTGTCACTTTGGCCCTCGAAATTGTGATACACGCCTTTGATCAATTTATTTGATCAGTAATTTGTATCTTTGTTTTTGGCTATGTGCAGTCTTAACTTGCCTGTATCAAATGTTGTGCGTTTCAAGTGGGGGTTGTGTGAACAACTCAACTTGCCATAGTAGACAATAAAATTAGCTCAAAATAAATTAAACAGTTCATCTTTATTACTTTAAACTTTTTTTTATTGTTTCTTTTTCACCATTACATTCTTGCGGTATATATATGTGCGTGTGTGTAAATATATATATATATATACTGTATATATATATATATATAATCACACACTACTCACTACTGCCCTCCCCAGTTTTGGATCTTCCAGGTTTTGGTTTTGATGGGGATTTCTCTCTGATTCTGAAAGTGATTTCTTCCTGCTCCTGTTAATTCAAAGTTAATTAATTGATTTATGGCGGAATTCAAATTTATTATACTTTATCTTTTTAAAATGACTTGTGATTTAAAAACAGACAAACAATACTCTGAATTGAAGAGCACGTGTACATTGGTATTTTACATTATCAAAACATTTTTTTGCAATATCACGTATATTCCACTGGATGGGCAGAATGGGGTGGTGGTCTCCTTATTTAAAAAGGGGGAACGTAGAGTGTGCTCCAACTACAGGGGAATCACACTCTTAAGCCTTTTTGGGAAGGTTTAACCAGGCGTTTTAGAGAGCAGGGTCCATCGGATAGTCAAACCTCGGATTCAGGAAAAGCGGTGTGGTTTTCGTCCTGGCAGTGGAACGATGGGCGAGCTCTATATCCTCAGAAGGGTGCATAGGAGTTCATCCAACCAGTCCACATTGTTTTGTGGACTTGAAGAGGGCGTTCGACTGTGTCCTTCGTGGAGTCTTGTGGGGGATACCAGGGATACCAGACCCTTTGTTATGGGCTGTTAGGTCCCTGTACGACTGGTGTCAGAGCTTGGTCCCCATTGCCGTAAGTCGGACTTGTTTCTGGTAAGACTTGGACTCGTACATTTTATGGACATAATTACTAGGTGCAGCCAAGTTGTTGAAGGTGTCCGTCTTGGTGGCCCTAGGATTGCATCTCTGCTTTTCACAGACAACGTGGTCCTGTTGACTTCATCAAGTCATGATCTACAGCTCTCGTTGGAGTGGTTCACACTAACCGAGTGCTAACCTGCTAGGATGAGGGTCAGTGCCTCCAAATCCAAAACTTTGGTCTCGCACCTGAAAAAGGTGAAGTGCCTCCTCTGGGTCAGGGGGGACATCTATCCCTGAGCGGAGGAGTCCAAGTACCTCAGGGTATTTTACCGCAGGGTGGCTGGGGTCTCCTTAGAGATAGGGTGAGAAGCTTGGCCATCCGGGAAGACCTCAGAGTAGAACCGCTGGGATGCCCCCTGGTCGCCTCCCTGGTCGCCTCCCTGGTCGCCTCCCTGGTGAGGTGTTCCGGGCACATCCCACCGGGAGGAGGCCCAGGGGAAGACCCAGGACACGCTGGAGGGACTATGTCTCCTGGCTGGCCTGGGAACGGAGCTGGCAAAAGTGGCAGGGGAGAGGGAAATCTGGGATTCCCTGCCTCGGTTGCTGCTCCTGCGACCCGAGCCCGGATAAGCGGTGGACAATGGATGGATGGAAGAAAAACATTGATATGCCCTACTCTCCGAGGTTTCTGTGTCATGTGTCATGGTGATGAAACACACTCCCAATAATATTTATTAATTTATTTTAAATTTCATCCTGTGGAGAGCAGGAGTGCAGGGAAACTCTGCCTTCATTTCCCCTTTTTTTTAGGTAGGTGATTGCAAAGTGTCCCACCGTTACGCTTTTCTGTGGCAACTTCAGGCCACAGAATGACGGTTATGGAGAAGTTATTCCTTAAATAATCAAGAATGACACATGAGGACTGTGCCTGTGACAGAAATGGTAGTGTAGTTTTGAGTGTTTTAAAGCTACTAAATATACAGTCGCCCTCAAGGACCAGAATTTGACCCAGCTGTCGGTTAGGGTGACCAAATATCCTCTATTGTCCGGACATGTCCACTTTTATAATCTGTGTCTGGGGGGGATAATAAATTAATGAAAATATACGGTTTTCACTGTTTTTCATGGGGCCATAATCGTATGCTTAAATCTACTGGCGCTTTGCACAGAATACTACAGTACCCTGTTGCCAGACGTAATTCTCGAGGGACTGCCTTGTGGGAGGTTCTAGCGAGACACCCAAGGAGCAGAGCAACCAGCATTGGAGACAAAATTACCCAGACGAAAATGCAGCTTCACAGACGAACTGCAGAAATAATGTCCCACGTACCGTCCCGTTCGTGACAAGTGGGAGGCTGAGTGCACCGTGTGCAGAGCTGGCACATATTTTTCAGTGTCTAATAAAGACGAGGAGATCTCTAAGCCACATGGACACTAAAAAACATAAAAAAGCTGTGCGAGGTGAGAGTTCTTCTGCAAAGAGTACTTTGTTAGACCTGGAAAAACAGAGGATACTATAGATCATTTTTGTTTGTTGAGTTTGTATCATTGTGAGACTGTTCATTTTTTACATCAAGAGGGTATTAAGATGTATTTTGTTGAAGCTGTATTTTCTAAAACAGAAGAAGTCATATTTAGAACATTATTTGATTTTATTTATGTATTTTAAAGGAGGGCTATAATTTTGTTACTGGTTGTTACAAATTGTTTTTATTACCAAAGTTATTTTTGTACCATAAAGAATGTTCTTGTACCATAAAGGTATAATAAAGAATGTTCATTAACATCTGAGAAGCTTGTCTGAATCCGTTTCGAGGCTGGGCAAAGTGTCTTCCGTTTTGAACATCAAAATATGGTCACTCTCAGTGTTGTATGGTAACGAAGTAAAAATACTTCATTACTGTACTTAAGTATATTTTGGAGTACTTTATACTTTCCTCGGGTATAAACATTTTTGACAAATTTCACTTTTACTTCACTACATTTCCGAACTTAAATGTTTACTTTTACTCAATGTAACTTTTAACTCAATGTTTGGTTTAGTTACTCACAAAAAAAGTGTTATGACCCCACCTACTGATTGAGTTGGGACTTGCCTGGGCTTGTTCATCACCACTAATAGGATACACCTGTGTCCTTTCTCCCAACACAAAGCCAGTCTCGCAATCAGCAGCATCCACATAGAAGAAGAGACGGAGACAAAGACAAAGACAACAACGTCTGACTGAAGTGCAACAACAGTAGCATCTTTTTTTACCTGGTGTGATGTACACCTCATCTCAGCACTGCCTTTTTTTTTACGTTGTAAGGTAGTTTTGAAATAAGGTCTCCCTCTTCTGGTGCCAAATAAGCTGCAGTCCCAATCCTTTTTCTTTTGTCTAATGACCAGTTGTGTGTGCGCCTATAGTTTGTGAAGGACAGTAATCGTAACAGCTTTTTTTTCTTCATGTTGGCTGCATTTTCTGTACTATTTTTTTTCTTTTTTTAAGGATGGCAATAACAGTTGCAACGTTTTTTTGTTTAGTTTTTTTCTAAGTGGTGTAATTTACTTATGACCTTACTTGAAGGAAAAACTGAAGGCTTACAAAAACTATGGGGGGCCTTGAGGTCAGTGCATTGTAGTATCCATCATCCGATAAGGGGTTTGGTGAAGCTTTTAAAATGCAAGATTATAAAAATAATTATAATATTGTGGCATTATCACATTAGTCATGCTACTCCATTTCAAAGTTTTTAAGCCTTGTTCTTCTCTATGAAATAATCTTTTACCAATAAAGAGTTCAAGTTGGAGGAAGTGCCAATGACTCCCTGCAACCTGCAGATGGCGTTAAAGCAACACAAGCCACAATTATTACACAAGAACATAATTGTAGACTCACATCTGGCGCTCAAGCACTGCAAATAACATTTGTTAAAGTTTAGTTTCCATTTAGTTAACATGAAAAATGGATGAAAATAGACATTTATGAATAGTCAAATAAAAATGAAAACAGATGGAACAGCAAGGATCAAACTGCAATGCAATTCTTTTCTCATTTCAGTCCAAGATACAATCAGTTTTACTGGAGACCTCTTAGAAGCACCCATGTAAAATGAACCATCTCCTCTATTCATAACCTATAATTAAACAAGAAGAGTTCATTAATGACTTCCTCTCATGCAGCACAAGGAAAAAGATTGGGATTTAGTACGAATTAGCTTGGCTCTCTCAATTAGGAAAGCAACATTTAATCAGTTCCCTTGTCTTCCATTGGGATTTCTGCCTAATTCTTTCCAAGGTACTTTGATTAGCATGATCATTCTTTTAATTATTTTCATCATAGTGACAAATGGATCTAAAGTGTTCACAACACGCTTCCATGACCTGCGGATTAACTACTTCTGGGTCATAGTAGTGCCGTAGTTACACCACACGATATTCCCAGTCGAGCTATGCCATTTATAACATGTTTCTACGTGTAAGGGCCATGATAATTCAAACAAAGTTAGAATCGTTTATATACAGTCAGGGCCAGAAATATTTGGACAGTAACACATTTTTCACGAGTTGGGCTCTACATGCCACCACAGTGGATTTGAAATTAAACCTCTACAACAGAATTCAAGTGCAGGTTGTAACGTTTAATTTAAAGGGTTGAACAAAAATATCTGATAGAAAATGTAGGAATTGTACATATTTCTTTACAAGCACTCCACATTTTAGGAACTCAAAAGTAATTGGACAAATAAGCATAACCCAAACAAAAAAGTTTGTTTTTCAATATTTTGTGGCAAATCCTTTGGAGGCAATCACTGCCTGAAGTCTGGACTGCATGGACATCACCAAACGCTTGGTTTCCTCCTTATTGAGGGGTGAATTGGTTTAGACAGAGAACTACTGAAGGCCTTGGTGTGAAATGCACGGTCCCCCACTGAAAGTAACGAATTACATTTGCTCACGTTATTGTAATTAAATACATTTCTTGTGTAATTCGAAATTTTTAAAGTAGATTTTGAAATGGGTCATTTTCACGAAATGCAAAATGCATGACTTGTGTTTTACATTTACAGTTTTTTGCTCTGACATTGTGGGTTGGCATAGCGGTGCGGTGTTCAGCATCGTAGCTTCACAGCATAAGGGTTCCTAGATGGGATTGGACATTCCTTCTGGACACTCTGGCTTCATCCCAACATCCAAAAACCTTGCCTGTTTCATCAACTGAAAACTCCAAATTGCCCCTGGAGAGAATATGAATGTCTATGTGTGGTAGTTTGTCTCTGTGTGATGGACAGGCAACATAATGGGCTGTATGGATAATGGATGGATGAGTGCCTGGACATTGTATATTGAGACTCTTGTCTTCTGGAAATGCACTTTTAAAAAAATGTGTCGTCTCAAATGGTGATGCATGCAAACAATTATGCATAAATCACACATGAAAAAGTATGTGCTTATTATCTTTCTTCATTATTTGTCAAGAGGAGTTCAAAAGAGCACCTCTTACAGCAGCAAAAATAGAATCTTAACTCAGTTTTCAACTATAATTTGAAGGGACATCGGAATATTTTATTTTGGATTTTAAACAAAGAAGTGTCCTTTCTGTTGTGGCATGTCTTTAAAGTCAGTGGGATTGTGTTATCAGAGCTTTGGGAGGCAGCGCTATTGTGCCTCATCAGGTATAAAGACAGCTGTACTGAACTTTCAGGCTGAAAGAGCAGAAAATTCTCCCTGTCTGTCTGACAAGATCTCTGTCTTTGTACTCCTGTGAAAGAAATATATTTCAAAAGCACCTATCATCATCCAATAGAGTTCTCTGGAACTCAGACTCTGGCAATAGCATTCACTTTAAATTGAACTATGGACTATTGTTCAGTTCTTTTCTTCTATCTCTTTTGTTCTGTTACCACAGAGAGTTTCTTCCATTTTTCCTACTCAACATTAGTTGTTATTAAGTGATCGTTAAGTGAATTGAATATTTTCTGGAAATATTAGTTTTCCTCTTTAATGTGGAGTAAATCAAGATATTGACACCAACCTTTACCTTCTCTAAAAAAAATGTTGCGCATGAGTACTTGAGATGGTTATGTGCAAAGATTGTTGCACATTTGTCTGACGTTCTTGGGGACCAGCCAATGTCTAGCCTCTATCTCCCGCTGGGACAGATCCTGTGGAGCTGCTTGGGAAAAAAGGACTGGGATAGGACCTTGGGGGTTCAATGCTTCAGTGCTTTAATGGCAGTTCAAATTCAAGGGGCACCTTGAGCCATAATTGTCCCGTCGCACACAAGTACAAGAAAAACAAAGACCCGAAAAACTGTTCACATTTTAAATTTAAATAGTACACATCAAATCATTGACATATTAAAAATGTTCTAGCAGTTCATAGTCTCTGTAACTTAATTAGGTCTCTGGTAGAAAGAAGAATTCCACTGAGATAAAAAAAACATGCAGAAAGGTTGTTTCAGGAGGTCAATTGCCGGTTGTAGAAAACTGGAGGTATTGTATATGTATTTAGCTTGAGATTAAATCATTTAGATATAATTCAGTTTACAGTGTTTCTAGATGTTGCCCTGTGCTGCACTGGGCGTAATCTGTCTCTCTTCCCATTAAATACTGGGAAAGGTTCTAGCCCCCCACCCCACCCTGTGCCCCATTAGTGAATAAGCGGTTATGAAAATGGATGGATGGATGGATGGATGGATGGATGGATGGATGGATGGATG
>JABUIW010044429.1:1002919-1014795 GCA_013363375.1 Menidia beryllina | reverse complement strand
TATCTATCTATCTATCTATCTATCTATCTATCTATCTATCTATCTAAATACAGTATATACAGATATTTGTGAATGATTATATCAAAATTCTTTCAGTGTTGCTGCTTGTTCTCATCTTCCAGACCTCATTGGCAATTTCTTGGAAGTGTTTCTTGGCAGGTACACTAATGACAGAGGGACTAACAGGGATGTAACGGGTACATATTGAGTTGATTACAGCAATCCTTTATTGGCAGGCCAAAGTTGACATAGCTGAATACTTGTTTATGACACACGTGCATCTGTTTTCCGTACGCAGATTATCGCATTTCACGATTTGTACAACAGAAATACTTTTGTGTTGGTGGGCTGGAAAGAATGCCCCTAGGGCATTCATCTGCTCCCTGTAAAGGTGTTTTGGGAGGAAAGTGTGGAATGAACCACATAGAAAGTGAAGGTGTGACTTCAGCCAGTTCACCCTTTAACCCAACACCACGTAGGGTGTTGCAATAACATTTAAGTGTTCTTTCACAGTTGAAGTTATTTTTATCATGGATCTGTTGTGGTGAGTAAAAAAAGATGGATTTAGTATCATGTGACATTTATTATCATGTTATGAGTAACCATTAAAAAAAAAGGTATGAGCTGGTGGTAGTGTGGTCTGGGTGATCATGTTGCAAGTAGTTCTCAGAACGTTTGCTTGCTTCATTCTCGTATGCCTATTTAGGCAACCCTCGTGAGCATAGGGAATTTTCCTGCTTCATTCTTAAATCAACGCATTCAGTTGATTCCTTTTTAAAATGGAAAAGCGTTGTGGTTTTAACCTGTAAAAAATCAGCTAGGTTTGTCGTTATGCCATAGAGAAGAAGAAGACTTTCTAGGCCAATGCAGTCTGCTAGAGATATAAAAGAGGAAATAAAAGAATACCAAATTTGTTCAATACTTTATGTTTATAATAAAATCACTCCATCAAAATGTGTCCCTTTAGTTTATTGACCTTTGAAAAACTGTCTTCAATGCCAAGGAGAAGTAGGATAAAACACCTACAGAACTGTTGGAGTTTTCTGCATTACCACATTCTATGATTGTATGATATGGTACACAAGCTCCTATTTATGCAGCGAACATCAGGGTGTGGGTGGTCCCTAAATGTATCCTGGGGTACGCAGTTATAAAAATGTATCAACATGTGTAATGCTCTACCTCTGAGTCTAGCCTGAGGGATTTACTTAAACAGTTCCATACATTTCTTATTAGCTACACATGCAGTATGAATATGGACAATGTCTTCCCCATATATAAAGGGACAATGTCTTTGCCAACGGCACTACTTTGACATTTGGAAGGGGCGGGGGATCGAATAAATTATTACAAATTGGAGGACAACGTCTTCTCTACCTGCATCTCAGTCCCCATGCTGAGTGCTTTCAAACCTACCCTTTGCATGTGCCAGTAGTGCTTGAATTGTCCAGAGTGCATGTGAATACCAGTTTTCAACTGGGCCTTGAGGGGACGACACTGCACATATTCATGCCATAAAGTAAGGCTTAACGCAGATTTTCAATTTTGTATTTTCATTTATTGCCCTGTACCCTATCTTACAACAGAATTTTAAAGTTGAGTTTATTAGTCATCGACTAACAATTTTTGCAAAAGTACTTTTAACGCAAATAAACTGTGTTTATGGTTCATGGCTGCCTAACTTAGAGTGGAGAGTGGAGGTTATCAGTTACGTTTGTTTAGGATTATTGTATCACAGCAACTTTGACAAAGTTTCTTGAAACGGCATCATGAACAGCACGACCGGTAATATCTTTTTTTTTTTTTCAACCAATTTGTTCATGTGTCCATGTGCCAGCAGTTAGCAGTACCAGGCGCGCTTTTCCTGGCTCCCCACGCTGTTTCTATTGTTGTAGCTGTCCTGTTCTCTCCTCACACTCTCACTGCTGCCTCTTTAAGTCTGAGACTGGCTGTCAGTATGTTTGCTCGCCTGTGTCAAGACAAAAGTGACAATTTTCAGATGAACTGTTTGCGAATTATAGCTGCTTTCTTTTTGTGTCTGTGTCTGTGTATATTTATAAATGTTCTTCTACAGTTTAATCTGTTTGTTTGTCCCTCTCATATCTCTGTAGTTGGCCATTGCTGGATTGGGATGGTAACAAAAAAAAAAACAAAGCCACCCACCTTTTTCCATTTCTCATGTCTGCCCTCTCAAGCAGAGGTTTAACTGTTGCCTGACTTTGTAGCCCCTCCACCCTTTCCCGATGTGCATACACGATTCACCCCCACCCACCGACACCTCCTCCCCACCCCCACATGATCCCATCTGAGACTGCAGCTTGCTTTCTGCCACTTAAGAGGTGAAAGACCCAAACCGTCTGGGTGCTGCCTGCCGCATGCCTGAAGATACCGGATCCAGGCCGCACGCTGCCTGCCTGTTGTCATGGCAACATCATCACTCATCACCACGGCCTGTTTTTCATTGAGATCTGGCCGGTCTGTAAAAACTGATTTCAGAAACCTGCTCGACCGTGAAACCCCCTCATTGCTTAGTAACCTCATGTTTGCTAGCTTGTTAGTTCTAATGCGGTGATGCGAAAAGAAAAAAAAAAGAAGACAGTGAGATTCGAGGTGTGTTAAATACAAATGACATATGCGTGCATGTCTCTTGAACTGCTTTTTATTACTGCTGTTCAGATGGTTCTTATGCCTTAGCACCTTCACTTTTTTTTTACCCCCGTCTAACTTGAGCTACAATGATGTCAGCTCAAAGTGCGACGTCTGGAAAGCACACTCGAGTAATTTGCGAGCCATTTTAGGAAGACGGGAAATCTTGCTGATCCGCTGTGAACAGACGGCAATGCCTCGCTGAGTAAATAGAGTCTGATGTGTAAACAGTAGCAAAACCTGACACTGAGTAAGAGAGCAGGGCAAATTGCTGCTGGAGCGTGGGCGTCGACTGCACACCGCTGGGCTTGTTTGTGGCCACTGCCAGTCACGTTAATTTGACACGCCAATCACCATCTTCTTCAGCTTCGCTTGTCCACAATAACTGAGACTCCTGAAATTTAAGTTGGATGAGTAAGACGTTACGAGAACCGGAGATGTAAATCCGAAAGGTGCAACGTGAGAAGTAGGATTGCGCTTCCTTAAACGTTTGATAGTTTATTGGTTGCCAAGCTCTTACAGTTGCATTGCTCAGTTGCTACCCCCTGTGCCGTATCTGTGACACCGATAGATTACTGTGCAGCCCTTAGATAGATTTGAAAATGTACACGGAGCACTCTTTAACTTTACTGAGATGTCACTATAATTGGAATTCTGGAGCAAAGAAAATATGGGATGATTGAAATAGATTTGGGGGTGTGAGATCTTTAGTAACTAAAACGGAAGACTTTCTGAGCAACTCGTGACAGGAAAACATAGACACATGATATGATGTCATTATAAAACAGTCAGGGGCTGACAGAAATTTCCTTAAACCTGTCTTATACTTGTTTAACAGTTTAATCACTGGGCAACAAATCAGTCATATCCATAATGATGCGTAACTAATAGCAAACTTCATATTAAAATAAATATGAACCTAACAACCCCCAAAAGATTACTTTTTTAAAGTAGGTATGTTTATCCCTTTTAAAATTTCAGAAGCTTTATAAACTTAGGAATTGTGCGTGCTGAGGGAGAAGTGCTCAGTTTGGATTATATGGTGCAACGTTTTTGTTATGATTTTATGTAAGGGGTGTGGGATAGTTAATGTTCAAGATGCGTTGGACCTCATACATCATAGTTGTGAACTCATTGGCCATCAGGTGCTTTGTCTTTCAGCGGGTTGGTCCTTATCTTTCTTACACTTAAAGTCTACTTTTTCAACTCAAATAGCAAATATGCCCACTCCCTCTTTCTTTTATGTGCAGATCCTTTTAAATTATTACACTGCAGCTAAAAGTGCCAGATTTGGCGTGGTGTTGCTTCCAGGCTATAAATAGGTCTCTATGACTGATTCCTTCCATCTGTGATGCCCTTGAATTACTTTTATAATATTGATAGAGACATTTGGAATCAATTTTTAAAATAATATTAGACCAAATTAATGTTTTATTGCTTTTGCCTGGCCTAATTTCAATTCAAAATATTTATTCGGTATTCAGTTTCCCTTTACAAATGATTTTTTTCTTAAATTATGATGCATAGTGTGTGATCATATCTATGGAGAATTCTGTTTCCTAGAATGAAACTATCATGAAAAGCTGCTTGTATTTAAGAAAGCCTAATTTTTCTTGCACTTGACTTTTAACAGAAGTGAGCATGATATGCATTTGTTCTTAAAAGAAGCATCTTGCAGCATGAAATGATAATGCATGTTTGAACTTCCGGCCAGCTAACTGTTTTCCCATGACACTGAATTTGGGCTCCTACAGGTGCTAGCTTGACAATTAAAATAATTTATTAATAACTGAATGAATAGCTTCACATCAGTTGGTCTCCTAGTCATAAACTACCATGTGTTGCATTCCTGTGTTATAAGTGGGTAAAAGAACATTAAAAGGTGACACAACTTTGGTATTGGCAGGTAAGATGGGTGAAATCATTCTGTAGACAACACAAATGGAAAAACAAAAAATATACAGGTCAAGATTCTTCACATCACAGAAACAAGTCCATTATTATTGCTCTAATTTTGGTTGGGTTTTGTACAGCTTGATCAGCTACTCCCATCGGGAATGGTCATGAATCAATACTTCATGAAGAAATATTACAGAATTCCCTGTAGCACCACAACATAAAAACGACAAATAAAATATTTTTCAAAATGTCTAAAGAATGCAAAAATTTAAATGAAACTCATAAAACAACTTTTTATCTTAAATATTCAACATTTGCGTGCTTTTTTCTTGAGCCATCCATCTTCTATACTTACATATTCCAATGTGGGTTGCATTGGAAGGCGCCATACACCCTGGATGGGCAACACAGAGTTGAATAACCATGCACACGTCACACTCATTCATATGGGCATATTAGATGACTTTTCTTTTATGTCATTTCGTTCCATTTAATTATATTTACAGTGTGAAATCACAACAGATGGAATTTCTAAGCAGTGTCAAGATACAGTTCAGTGGAAGACAATTAGTTAAATTCATTGTAATACAATCACAATCCAATACATTCCAATTTAATCAATTCTAACTAATCAAATTAATTCAGAGAGGATTAAAAAACACTTTGCTAACTAAAGAAACCCATAGAATGTACTGAATCTGCCTTTCAATCCAATGGCCCATCCTGAGTGTGCGTGAGGCATCTGCAGAAGAAAGAGACTCCTTTTTCAACAAGAAGCAACCTCTGGCACACCAGACCCAGGGAGGGTTGGCCATCTGCCTTTACCAGCTGGGGTTTGAAAGGGCAAGAATGAGGGTAAAAAAAACACCTTAAGATACCCACCGAAGAACAGAAACACCAGTAAATAAAGTCACAAGTTCAGGGAGAAAAAGGAGATCAGAATGAGTCGAGGTCGATCATAAGGGGTCCCCCAGCAGTTTATGCCAAAGGGAGCACAATTGTGGGATGCTTCAGTTCACCTGAGCCATCCTCGACCACAAGCTTTGTGGCAAGGGAAATATTTAAGCCTTATCATAAAGACCCCGTTTGCATAAGCTCATGGTGGTAAAGTGGTAACTAAAATAAAAAGTATATAACACCCAACAAACAGAAAACAAACAGGCCACATTTTCAGAGATGATATTAATGCCCCAAGACGTCTCATTTTTCTGCTAACAGTCGCATATGAGAAAGACACAAACACAATTTCTGATAGTCTTGGCATGAACAAAGCTCCTCGGGTTCAGGCTGCCAACTAAAAATATCACAAGACCGAGGAGCTGACAGGGTGTGATGTGCGCAGAAAGAGATGTCATCTCATTGTAATGGTGACTAGTCGCAGGCTGACCCTCTTTGACAGCTTTGTTTGTCACCGGATCAGTGAGACGTGTTGTTTACCCCTGTCCACACAAACTGATGGTAATGAAGTGCGTGGCGCTTATCCTCTGTTACTTTGTATGATGCTAATTGCCTGCCTGGTTGCTGTGCCGGATCAGCCTTTGACTTTCAGACCACTGATCATTTACTTTGGTTCAAAGAGAGGAGGCTATAAAGAAGAGCCACTGTGTGATGCTGTCACATCTGAGCAGACAGAGCTCATTAGGAAAACACACGGATTTAAGGTTGATGTTCATGTTGCTGTTTAATACATTTCCTGTTATCAAGAAATGACAGAAACAAAAATATACTGGCTGACCAAAGATCAGTTAAACTTTGAAATAGCCCGCTGATGTTGCCATTCACTAACATTTTGAAGTATTCTCCAAATCTGGTATTGTTTTGCTCATTGAAAAGAAAAAAAAACACTAGCTTCAGCCAGCCACTATTGTGTATACATTGAGTGCATTATAATGACCATTCTGTACCTAGATGGCACTGGTCAGGAGGAAGAGCAGCCTGTTTGGAAGTCTGTGGTTTGATTCCCAGCCTCTACGGACCACATGTTGAAGTGTCCTTGAGCAAACCGCGGAACCAGAAGACACTCCATATTCCCTCTGATACATCCATCATTGTTTAAATGTGCAAGGAAAACTTATAAGACCAAGAAGTGGGAAGTATGTGACCATATCTTATAGTATCTCAGCCCTCTGTCGAATAGTGGCCACTGCTGTGGACACCAATTAAAACGTAATTTCCTTTTAAATTCGGCAGTGTCTACGGTGTAACCACAATGTCACCATGACATTTGAGGAACTAAAAGTTTCCGAGTTCTTTAATTGTGGGTGAAAAATCTGAGATGGCTGACAGACAGCCACTATTGCTGGTGTAGATTCTCAATCATTGAGGTCATGACAATCCTGAGAGCTGGAGCAAAGGAAACTACACAAAGGGCTGAAAGGGCTTAAATCTAATAATGAATTCAGCGAAATAGACATCATTCTTTGTATATTTCTGGCTCAAGCCATGTAATTGCTTCACTTTCATTCTGACTGTTTTGTTTTAAATCAGCATATTTTTATCTTTAAAAATGTGTTATTTTTATGTAATTTGTTTAAACAAGTGCAGCAAAGAATAGGGAATCCTGTAGGACAGACCTTTTTTTTGGCACTTGTTTCTTTCAAATCTCACTGACAAAAAAAGAAAACAACTCTCTGGACAGGATGTTGTATATGCTCAAAAGACCTCCAATGCTGCGTGTCATTTTGATGTTGATACATGTGAACTTTCAGACAGCTTGGATTTGATGAACTGACATGAGCAGATAACTGATATTTTGTTTAGAGATTTAGACCCTAATATGTCTGTATCGTTGCTGAGAAAATGCATAATGTAAGTATAATGGTGGTGATCCTGGTTCTGCCATCAGAGAGAAGAGGACTCACAATAATATTCTGGTTCTTGGATTTATTTTGAAACATAGACTCATCTTATAAATGACATTGACCGTTGTGAGTGTAAATTATTTAAATCAAAACTATTGCCCATTACAATGTTAAAATTGACCAAACAACGTTTGTTAAAGCGTAAAATCACAGAGGCGGTGCAGCCATTTAGACCGGCCATACTTTTTAATCAACCAATGAAAAACATTTTTAAAAATCATTTCACTTGATCCTTCCCAATTCATACAACCACAGTCCAGGGTGGCCAAGCAGATGACCATCGAACTCCCTTATTTTTCAAAATCATATAATTTAGCGAAACTGTTGCACCAGGCGATATGCCATTTCAATAACGGAGCCATTTTGTTTGTTTTGATTACATAGTGCATTCACTATTACTCTAGCAGAAATGTTACATCCTCCATGTGGACTAATCTGCATCTGGAAACAGCTAAAACAAAAAAATACTTTTCTTTCTGATTCTTTCTGTCACATTTACAATGTTCATTTATTCTTAATTAGAATTTTTTTTTCTGTTTTGAAATTTAAGTGAACCATCATAGGCTTTATACCCTTTTGAACTTGGCCCCTCTAGTCAGAATGTTTGCATCATCATTTATTTGGTGAATAATTTTAAAATCTTACTTTAGTTTGATTAGGATTTGTTAATGTTGCTTCTTTCTGCTCAGAATATAGAGTTGCATTAGTGTAAGTGATACAGGTGGCCATTTTAAAAGACCTGTCAGAATTCTTCTCATATCTTTGGGTTTGGATATTGATATAATTGAAATAGTAGTAATTTTATTCTTGCAAAGCCTATTTTCCTTATAAACACATGTGTTATTGAGTCTACCAACAACTGAATGGTCACCTCACCATGTAAAAAGAGACGTGTCTATTCTACAAACAAAACAAGAGAAAACATTCAAAGCTCTCCAGAAGCAGACTTGCAAGCTGTTGCTCTTTAGTGAAACACTAACTGTGAAAACTACAAAAGAAACATGTCATCATTTACTGGCATGTGTTTAGCTAGTCATGATATATGATAATGCAGCGTCTGCCAGCCGGATATTGACCAGTCAGTAACATAAACCTCCCAATTTATTTATTTATTTTTTAGGAAAAGAAATTGTGGGGAACTTTCCCTGCCCAGGAAATATAACTCAGTAAGGCATGGGATTAAGCTCTCTTAAAAGTTGCAAAACATTTGTATTTCCTAATATAAAGATTAAAAAATAAAATTTTCTTATATAATCATAAAAAGTGCATAAATATAACATCTTTGAAGCATCATTAAGATTATAGATTAAGCCAATTTATTTGGTTACATTAACTCTGTTGAGGCTTTTAATGACTACATATATGTACCCCACACATCCCCATAAAATTGCACACATATTCTTGAGTGTTGAAGCAAGTGAAACAAAAGCATCCTTGAGTTCAGTTTGGGACTACAAAGCTATAGTTTTACCCCTATGCTGTAAATCTCTGAAAAAGTGACCAAGATTTCAAGATTGAAACTTATTGTTCGAATTAGGGAACAGAAGCTTTGTCTCTTTATGTAGTATTTCTGCCTAAAATACATGCTGTGTTTGCATGTATAATGTGTATCAATTAAATATTTCGTGTGGATTTAGTCACTGTATACTCTGGACAGGATGCCAGTCCTTCACAGGGCAACACAGAGAAAAACAACCAGACATGATTTGGAAGTTCCATTTGACCTATGTCTTTGGACGGTTGGAGAAAGTTGGAGTACTCGTGGAGAACCCGCTTAAAATTCACACGGAGAAGACCCAGGCCACGCCTTCTGAACATTTCGGGTTAATTATAAAGTCTTATTCAAAAATCAAGTTAAGTATTGTCATTTTTCCTAATTCTAAGGCTCCGCATGGGCAATCTGAATTCTTCATTAACTTTTCGACTTTATATCTGTGAAGGGGTTTTGAAAAAAACATCCTCCTGTGACATAGTGATCATTTTACGATCTTTTTTGTCATTAATTTACATAATGAAAATCTCATTGACAATAATAAAACTCACAAATGACAGTATTCTGGCAGTATTGTAACAGTGGTCATTATATAATATCACGGATGGACAAACACACACACACGCACGGACACACTCTCACACTCACACATATATGTAGGTTGTTCCTGGTAAACGTGTGAAGGTTTAGACCTGAGGTCAGATCCATCCATTCATATAGTCTTTTTAAAACATAAAGAGTGATCTTTCAATTACTGTTTTCAAAGGAACTCTGAAAAAGATTACTTTGACCCATGTACTCTTTCCGATTTAAGAAATAGACAAAAATATATGTTCACATTACCTTCAGGTGACATACCGAAACCAATCTGTTTGCCTGATGCTCGCTCACAGATTGAGCAGCATCCAGCCGTTAGGAATAGACAAATTTTGACAAAACTGCATTGGAAAGTACTCTGTCTCAATTTTTCAGCATGCTCCCACATCACACATCTGTCTTCTCGAGAGGTGGAAATGTAATTTATTTTGGAGATGATGTTGAGATGAGGAAATGGGACACTGCCTGCACATAAACATGAGTGGACTGGGGCAAAGTAGGACAAAAATAACTGATTTTATCTTAAAGTTACAAATTCACATACTTTCCAATGTTTTTAATTGATACACATTATACATGCAAACACAGCATGTATTTTAGGCAGAAATACTACATAAAGAGACAAAGCTTCTGTTCCCTAATTCGAACAATAAGTTTCAATCTTGAAATCTTGGTCACTTTTTCAGAGATTTACAGCATGGGGGTAAAACTATAGCTTTGTAGTCCCAAACTGAACTCAAGGATGCATTTGTTTGACTTGTTTCAACACTCAGGAATATGTGTGCAATTTTATGGGGATGTGTGGGGTACATATACAGTTGTGGTCAAAAGTGTACATACACTTGTAAAAAATCATAATGTTATGGCTGTCTTGAGTTTCCAATAAGTTCTACAACTCTTATTTTTCTGTGATAGAGTGATCGGAACACATACATGTTTGTCACAAAAAACAGTCATAAAGTTTGGTTCTTTCATAAATTTATTATGTGTCTGCTGAAAATGTCACCAAATCTGCTGGGTCAAAAATATACATACAGCAACAAAATATGTCAATTTTGGTGATGTAGCGAGTTGTGTCAATCAAATTAGCTTCATGTCATGGCCTCTTCACTTCTTCTAAGTGATTCTGATTGACTACAGCTGTTGACTTCTCATGAGCCCATTTAAATAGGGCTCATTTGACCCAGTGATTAGACTCAGCTACAAAAGCTACAATGGGAAAGTCAAAGGAACTCAGTGTGGATCTGAAAAAAGCGAATTATTGACTTGAACAAGTCAGGGAAGTCACTTGGAGCCATTTCAAAGCAGCTACAGGTCCCAAGAGCAACTGTGCAGACAATTATACGCAAGTATAAAGTGCATGGAACAGTTGTGTCACTGCCACGATCAGGAAGAAAACGCAAGCTATCACATGCTGCCGAGAGGAGATTGGTCAGGATGGTCAAGAGTCAACCAAGAATCACCAAGAAGCAGGTCTGCAAGGATTTGGAAGCTGATGGAACACAGGTGTCAGTCTCCACAGTCAAGCGTGTTTTACATCGCCATGGACTGAGAGGCTGCCGTGCAAGAAAGAAGCCCTTGCTCCAGAAAAGGCACCTTAAGACTCGGCTGAAGTTTGCTGCTGATCACATGGACAAAGATAAAACCTTCTGGAGGAAAGTTCTCTGGTCAGACGAAACAAAAATTGAGCTGTTTGGCCACAACACCCAGCAATATGTTTGGAGGAGAAAAGGTGAGGCCTTTAATCCCAGGAACACCATGCCTACTGTCAAGCATGGTGGTGGTAGTATTATGCTCTGGGGATGTTTTGCTGCCAGTGGAACTGGTTCTTTGCAGAAAGTAAATGGGATAATGAAGAAGGAGGATTACCTCCAAATTCTGCAGGAAAACTTAAAACCATCAGCCCGAAGGTTGGGTCTTGGGCGCAGTTGGGTGTTCTAACAAGACAATGACCCAAAACACACATCAAAAGTGGTAAAGGAATGGCTAAACCAGGCTAGAATTAAGGTTTTAGAATGGCCTTCCCAAAGTCCTGACTTAAACCCCATTGAGAACATGTGGACAGTGCTAAAGAAACAGGTTCATGCAAGAAAACCATCACATTTAGCTGAACTGCACCAATTCTGTCAACAAGAGTGGTCAAACATTCGACCTGAAGCTTGCCAGGACCTTGTGGATGGCTACCAAAAGCGCCTAGTTGCCGTGAAAATGGCCAAGGGACATGTAACCAAATACTAATGTTGCTGTATGTATATTTTTGACCCAGCAGATTTGGTGACATTTTCAGCAGACCCATAATAAATTTATGAAAGAACCAAACTTTATGACTGTTTTTTGTGACAAACATGTATGTGTTCCGATCACTCTATCACAGAAAAATA
>JABUIW010044429.1:945143-987919 GCA_013363375.1 Menidia beryllina | reverse complement strand
AAATATTGTATATGTGGCATCAGTATTTCTGTTATTGATTTTATTGCACTTGGCTCAGGGAATGTTTGTTTGTTGTGAAAATTCTTGAAAATAAAAAGTTCAAAAAAAAAAAAGATGTTAACAAGGTTAGAAATAATGATTTGTATTTGAAAAAAGATTTTTTTTACATCAAACTTTGCTTTCGTCAAAGAATCCTCCATTTGCAGCAACTACAGCATTGCAGAACTTTGGCATTCTAGCTGTTAATTTGTTGAGGTAATCTGGAGAAATTGCACCCCACGCTTCCAGAAGCAGCTCCCACAAGTTGGATTGGTTGGATGGGCACTTCTTGTGTACCAAACGGTCAAGCTGCTCCCACAACAGGTCAGTGGGGTTCAGATCTGGTGACTGCGCTGCCACTCCATTACTGATAGAATACCAGCTGCCTGCTTCTGCTCTAAATAGTTTAATAATAATAATAATTATAATAATAATTTGGAGGTGTGTTTAGGGTCATTGTCCTGTTGTAGGATGAAATTGGCTCCAATCAAGCGCTGTCCACTGGGTATGGCATGGCGTTGCAAAATGGAGTGATAGCCTTCCTCATTCAGAATCCCTTTTACCCTGTACAAATCTCCCACCTTACCAGCACCAAAGCAACCCCAGACCATCACATTACCACCACCATGCTTAACAGATGGCGTCAGCATTCTTCCAGCATCTTTTCATTTGTTCTGTGTCTCACAAACGTGATCTCTTTGTGATCCAAACACCTCAAACTTGGATTCATCTGTCCACAACACTTTTTTCCAGTCTTCCTCTGTCCAATGTCTGTGTTCTTTTGCCCATCTTAATCTTTTTCTTTCACTGGCCAGTCTCAGATATGGCTTTTTCTTTGCCACTCTGCCCTGAAGCCCAGAATCCCGCAGCCGCCTCTTCACTGTAGATGTTGACACTGGTGTTTTGCAGTTACTATTTAATGAAGATGCCAGTTGGGGACCTGTGAGGTGTCTGTTTCTCAAACTAGATACTCTAATGAACTGATCTTCTTGCTCAGTTGTGCAACGCGGCCTCCCACTTCTTTTTCTACTCTGGTTAGAGCCTGTTTGTGCTGTCCTCTGAAGGGAGTAGTACACACCGTCGTAGGAAATCTTCAATTTCTTAGCAATTTTTCGCATGGAATAGCCTTCATTTCTAAGAACAAGAATAGACTGTCGAGTTTCAGATGAAAGTTCTCTTTTTTTGGCCATTTTGAGCGTTTAATTGACCCCACAGATGTGATGCTCCAGAAACTCAATCTGCTCAAAGGAAGGTCAGTTTTGTAGCTTCTGAAATTAACTAAACTGTTTTCAGATGTGTGGACATGATTGCACAAGGGTTTTATAATCATCAATTAGCCTTCTGGGCCAATGAGCAAACACATTGTCCCATTAGAAGACTGGAGTGATAGTTGCTGGAAATGGGCCCCTATACACCTATGTAAATATTGCACCAAAAACCAGACATTTGCAGCTAGAATAGTCATTTACCACATTAGCAATGTATAGAGTGTATTTCTTTAAAGTTTAGACTAGTTTAAAGTTATCTTCATTGAAAAGTACAGTGCTTTTCCTTCAAAAATAAGGAAATTTCAATGCGACCCCAAACTTTTGAACGGTAGTGTACATCTTACAACCTTCCTCAAGATGTTAAAAAGACGTTACTGGCCATTTAGCTAAATTGCTTTGCATGCAGGCCACTGTTTACCAGTTGATAAAGCCTCCCGGGATGTGATACTTTTCAAATTGTCACTGCTGCTTGATGTCTAAATGGGAGAGAACTGTTGTAAACCAGCACCTCTCTCTGCAAAATGACCTAGCCTCAATGTAAAACTAATTGCACCTCTAGTTTCATTCTTCCTCACACAGCTGTGGGAAAGATTTTCTTGTGGGGGAATTCTACGTAATACAATTACAGTACATAGGCATGAGTGCATTAGTTCTGTGATGTGTGTCAAGGCCTGTATGTTTTATGCTATAAACAGAGAAGACCTATGGTGTCTGGCGTAAAATAATCTGCACGAGTGAACTGTAAACTCCAAAAGGTTAGTATTGATCCAAGTATTGGCTAACTTGCACAACAACTTCATCCTGACTTTTATCGATTGGATCCTATATTTCCACTCATGCAGCTGAACATTATTTTGTATTGTAGTCTGACTAGAAAAGAAATGGCAAAGATTCAGACTTCAGTGTGCCATTTCTTATCTCATAGAGTTGATGTTGGAAAAATTACACTGGTTTATAAACTCCAAACTAGCACATAGGATTTGTAAATACTTTTTGTTGTTATTGCAAACAGATAAGGACTGTCCTACCAAATAAAATGTTTCCTTTTTCATCCCTCTATGGATGAAAAATACTAGGAAGAATGAACTTCTCTAAATGCAGCCTACGAGAAAACCTGAGTAAAATCCCCCCTATCAGACAAGTCGTCCTACAGAGTACGACTTGAGTTTAGCAGTCTTACAATGGAAGAAGCTGTTTCTGAGCCTGTTAGTTTTACTCTGAATGCTCCTCAGCCTGCCTGCCTGAGGGGAGAGGCTGAAACAGTATGTGTGCGTGATGGATGGAGTCCATGATATGGAGGGCCTTCCCTCTGCGTCGTCATGTGTAGGGGTCTGAGCTGGTGGGAAGGCTATTCCCCACAGTCCTTTGTGTAGCCTTTAAAGCCGTTTTCTGAACCTTCCTGTCAGCAGCAGTGCAGATGCTGTGCCACACAGTGATGCAGGTGACAGTGAAGTGTTGAGGATATCCATTGAGGATATCCAATAACAGCTCAAAAAGCTGATGTGCACTGTCACTCAGTATACACCCTGGAATGTTATGGAGGCATGCAGCCTTCAAGGCGTTCGTCTCAGCAGGGGACGTTACGCTGGCACCAACAGACTTAGGGACGTGGCAAAAGAAACCAAGTTGGGGGCAAGGAAGGGTTCTGTACGCACTGTGAACGGTAATGTACACAGAGTCCAGAGTTGTCTCCCCATGTGGGAATGGCAACAAGCTGGGTAAAGCTGGGCAGAGTGCCCGTCAGTTTCACCTTATCGAAGTCCCCTGCAAACCACGCAGAACGCCTCCTGGCGCTTGGTCTGCTGCAAGCTAATGGTGTCATGTAGCTCCTTCAATGCTTCGTTAGCATTAGCGCCTGGCATGATGTAAAAAATGGTGACAAACCCCATGTCAAACTCCTGTGGCAGATAGCACAGCCAGGCAGTTCACAGTCATAATCAGTTCGGTCAGGCCTTTGGATTCAGGAGCTGTGTCAAATTCGAAAAGTTCTTTTTGTAAAGTACGCAATCCATGCAAATCCATGTCCACTTATTTCCTCTTCCTTCTAAACTTCTAACTTACTATTTAATATCTTTCCCTCAGTGTAAGGATAGTTGCTAAGCTTTAAAAAAAAATGGACAGAATTGGTCTTCATTGTGTTCTATAAATAGGTTGACCACAACCAAGTGTGACTGTAGTAGGTTTCTTCCAGATTGCCTTAACATCAGTGACTGACATTTCCTGAGGCGCCATGTTGTCTGATCCTAGGCATTTGATTTCTTGAGTTGTAGCTAATGTGAACACTATGTCCTTATCATGAGTTGAGTTGTATTCCTTTAATTATTTAAAAGCTTTTTATTCCCTATTTTTTTTATGCGCCCTGTAACAGTATTATAGATTGATTTCAGTTTGTTTACATTGGTTTTTAGACGCTTTAAAGAGTGCTGAATTGAAGCAGCGCTTGAGCTGTACTTGCTGTTCTCAGCCCTTGCCCTTTGTTCCTTTTACGGTACATTATGGAGACTTAGTTGACCTGCAATTAATATACAGACAGAGTGGTATTTTGTGTTTTTTATTATTACGCTCTTGTTGTACTGATATTTTTACTTCTATTACAATAGAAATGCTTAGACTGAATGCTCCATACATAACAATTTCTAATTAAACATGTGATTTTGATAATTTTTTTTTCTTTAATTGTAATTTCATATGCGTAATTCATTAATGGAACAAAAAATATTTTGAGATTTTGGCCAACACAATATTTCATGAACCAAGTCAACTCAGATTTGGGGTTTAGTTTTTCTGTACTTCCACTCTGGAATAACTTGTTGGTTATTTCACTAGCTCTAGAAAGTAGAAAGAATAGGATAGCAAGAGGTACTTAAAACTTAAAAAACTTTTTAAAAAACCTTAGTCATAGCATATATTGAGTCTTATGTGTTACGACCCCTCCCCAAGACCACCAAGGGTAAAAATTGGCACTGGGTCTAACACAAAATAAAGTATCCTGAACAGTTGGTTTCAGTAGGAAAAAAGATAATTTAATTGATAGTTCAACATAAAGTCACAATAAACATACACAGGGAAGCTTTTAGCTTCAGGGTCTCCAAGGCCAAAACAACAAACAAAACATCCCCCTTTTAATTATAAAATAAAGACACTTTCTAGAAGAGGACTGAAAACAAAGTACAAAACCTGAACTCCCTGGCTAACCAATAAACAGGAGAAAAGTAGTTAAACAAAATGGCAGAGAACCCCTACCAGCTTCCACTGTGAAGAAACCAAAATTATAAACACTTGAAGTTTCACACCAAAAGCTCACAGCAAAATTATCCAAAGTCTCTAAGTCAGTTCACCAACATGATCCCTTCAGATCAAGGCCCAGGGAGATAAAAAAGGGCCCTGACATCTCTGGTCTGGCTCTCTTTATGGGGTGGCTGACGAGCTCCAACACATTACACCTGTAGCAGCCAGGTGGAACTGAAACACAAAGAAAAAGCTCTCTCATAAGGAGAGCCCCTAGAGGTCAGTGACCGTAACACTATGAATAACCTTGTATGTCAAGTTTCCCATTGGGAATGATGTTGAGGTTAATAGTCTTACTTGGGACTTTGAGCTTTTGTGACAAGAAGCCCTTGCAAGAGCAAGTGTAAGAGTAATAGTTCAGTACAGAAAGTATCGTATTGGGACACTTACCACACATTAGCAGGCAACATCTATGGTACAACTTGGTAAAGTCCAAATTGTGGGGATTTAAAAAATTAAAAGCATCTATGGTTTACTTCTCCTCAGCCTGAAATTCTTTTGTTTTTATGAAGGCTAGAATACATTTCTTTCACGTAAAGTACAGTCTGTACACCATTAGCCATTTTGGACGTTTTTATTGAGATATGTATATTGAGCCTCTGAAAGCATATGTTACAATTGGGCTTCCACCCCAGTCTAAGCTAGACAATTCACAGATGATCTACACTGTGATAACTTGGTCCCACAATCATTGCATTTGTCCGTACATTTACACGCACTTCCATATTGTACCTCTTAATCTCTTAAACCCAGAAAATGTATGCAAGTAAGCCAATTCGTAACTTTACTTCTATTTTAGCAGTATTCGCCACATGTTCTTCTTTATTCAATCATGTTGGCGCTATGTGAGATATATGCCACTTAGTGGATAATCATACAGCTAATTGGGCAACGACGATTTATAGGAGTAAAAACAATCAGGTGCTGCATGAGATCTATATGTTTGTCAGCAGCAGTGTCATACTGCATTCAAATGTCACGGTGTGTCTGTCTGCTTGCACTCACAGACCAGCATGTAAATGTTACCCTTTTCTCTGTGGCACTATTGTATCCCTACACTTCTCAAACAGGAGCAATTATGCTATTCATTCTCTGCCATGCTCTGCTCAGAACCATGACTCTCTTCCCATTAGAAATCACTTAGGCTGTGTGTGGTGGGAGGCTAGTGGGTAAGTAGGGTTTCCTTTTCACTGAAAAATTCATATGCACACACATTTAATGTATGCAAGTGGCTTTGAAAACATTAAATAAATCTTAATGTCCCATTTTCATCCTCTGTCAATCACCTTTTTACTCTTAACTTCAAGTTTGACCATCTAGTAGCTGTACAGTCGTACACCCAAAGCACCCAAAAAGAAGCAAATGTAGTAAAGGTAAAGTTTTCACATAATTGATCCAACATTGCTCAGAGAAGCTTAGTCTCACATTGAACACATTGGAAAGGGGGATTTTAGCTTCACCGAGCACTTATTAATGATCCACACAACTTTGTGATTGTGATTGTGTTTATTTGTGCATGATTTGTTTACGAGTTCAGTCACAACTTCCATCCGGCAAAGTGACTCTGCTCCTCCTTTTGATCTCTTGCTCCCTGTGTACGGGCCGAGACAGCAGGGGGTCCGTGAACCTCGAGGAGCCATGCCTTGACACCATCTGTGCTGCTCTGGTTGTCTGTGCCTTCCATCACATGATGGCACTCACATCACCACACACTCACATTTGTGGGATATACTGTGTCCTAAGATTAATTCCAAATTACATTTGAAGTGCCTGTTGAATCGGGGAAATCTGCCCTGAAATTGAAATGGTTCATTCAATAATATCTCAGAAACTGTCAATAACCTGGATTTGCATGCATTTAGAGCACTATTCTCAATATTATTTGTTGTAATGCTTTTTTCCAAGAGTACAACAAAAGTCAATGATACTTTAGTTGGATGTTAACATTTAGCCAGCAACTACAACCTGTAATCATCCATTCTTTTTCAAAATTTGGTATTTTTATCAACCTCTGTAAATGGTGTCTGGAGAGTAGGTCCACCTAGACAGGAATGACATTTCGCAGGAACTACAAAATGCTTCATCTTGGAAAATATGAGAATGAATATTTGCAGTTCTATGTCTCCTTTAAATGCATCCACCCACTAGCGTGCCTTATATCATATGGAACAAGTCAATTCACCAAATCCTTTGACATCACTTCTGCAGACATTAGGAAAAACTGTCATCGTAATTGTTTAGATTATCCCTCTAAATTGAAGCCGTCAGACTGACTTCCGAAATCCTGATTGGATCCGGTCCATTAGGCTCTTAGATAAGATAAAAACTAAACCAGAATCAGGAGCTCAGAGAAGATGCACTACGCACATCAATGTTGCTTATAATTATAATAATCACGCTAATTAATCCAAGTTGGAATTGACTTGTCTTTTTGTTTTTTATCTTATTTTATTTCGGCTTATTGGAATCATTGTGAACATGTAACTCTCACACTTTGCCTATACTAGATGCACTTATGGTTCTGCAATTTCTAGTTCCAAAGCCCCGAGTCTGACCATCAGTCTGATCAGCTCTTTCGCCTCTGTCTGCTTTGTAAGGCTGACATTTCAAACTGCACTGACAAGCTGCATCCATGTAGACATGGTTCTCCTAGAACTTATAAACCCTGTCATTTTGGAAGTATCACTGCTTTGTTTTCTAGCATACTGCACTGAAATCCTTGACGTGGAAAGATACATTTTAAACATACTCTGAACATTAATTGATTACTCTTGACAGTGTTTAGCAAGCAAGCAAAGAGGGATGCAGAATTGCTTTTTTCAGACGTACGACTAAGCCAAATTCCCTCTAAAAAGCATTTAAGTCCACTGTTTTCTCTGTCCACAATGTCACTAACCATAGGATCAAAGATGTTTGGCAGTTGTTCTCTGTGGAATTGTTATAAGTAGTGACGTAAAGTTACTTGAAAGAAAGCAGCGAGAGCAAATTTAATACCCAGCAGCCCACATACTCAGCAGACACAGAACTGGGTCTAAAATACATAAGAGTTTACTAAACAACATTTTGAAACTCTCATGATGACAACTGTCTTCTTATTAACATTGTTTTTACTTCTAAACTTTATCAAATCTGACATTTACCTGCTCAGATAATTTTCCATCAAGCCATTTAAGCATGCTAACTTTTAATTAATCGAATCCATGCTGCAACCCTTTATATATCTAAAAGTTTTTAATTCTGGATTTCATCTCATCTCCTTAATCCATTGACATTTTAAAAGTTTAAACAATTATTAATTTATTTTTAAATCCTGAATAAAGGATGTTGTCAGTGGAATATGTGACTTTAATCAGGTTCCCATATTTTTAGATTAATTTATGTTTCCAATTTTAACTATTTCAAATGTTAGCAGTGTGTTTTTATTATCAGACCTTTAGACTTGGAAGGAACTTACAGTGAATACGTGTTTCACACAGTGCACCTTCTCCCTGAGGGTACTAGTTAAAAAAAAAAAAGCTTCCCTATTGCTATATGTACATAACAGGTTTAAATGTATGTCATTAAGTACTGAGAACTTTTCCTCCTAAGGGTATGACGACCTTATAGCAGTATGACGGACCAATGCGTGTTTGGTTACAGATATGTATGCATCAAGGTGGGCTATATTTAAAGAACCTATTCTGGGTTGTAAAAGGTTATATGAAAGTTGTACAAGAGGACAGTGGAAGTTTTCACTTATTGCTGAAAATCAGCATTGAATGCAAAAGAAAGAATTCATCATGGGCTATGATATATTCTTTCTTTTGCATTAAATGCTGTTTTGCATCAATCAGTATATTTTTATTCTCAACCAAACTGTGGTTTATAACAAAATTTGAACTAGATTTTGTGTTTTTTAAAAATTGTGCTTGTTTCAATTGAACAGACGGGTATTGATAGATTTGAAAATAAGCATCTGGGCATTAAACTCACATCTTTAATAAAAACTCCCAACCAGCCAAAATACAAGGTTTCGCTGATCTTTTACATAGACTTAAATTCAGTTATAGTTTGCAGACAAAGTTTTGCTTATCGTGTGCATCGATTGTTCAAGAAAGTAATGATTGAAACTCTTCCTCTTTTGTATACCTTGTGAGAACTTATCAAGCAATATAAACCTTGGCACAAGTACAGACATATGTTAATTGATTAGTTTCATTTTGACAGAAAGACCATCAAAGAACATAAAAAAGGGTGAGTGTAAAGCAAAGAAATGTGGTTTGGATTGAGTACCAGAGTTGAGCTGTGTCAGCTCAGCCCTTGGATACAATTTCACATATGAGAGGCACATATTTTAGGAACAAAGCTTTACTTCCGTTTCACTCTTTCACCATTGCCTAAACATAAGAACCTGGGCCTTAGTATTACAAATGTAAATTTAGAGTTTAGTTTTGCTGTCAAGCAAAATGTCAATAAAAATTGCATTTGAATCTTAAAGAAGTCATTAAACTTCCTTAATAGGCAGAAAGCACTCGTGAATGTTACTTTGAAGTTGTGACGTTGCTGTGTGTCTTCATTCCAGGGTGCAATCATGAGACTTTTTGCCAAGACATAATTGACAGATTCATGTACTATAGAACATGTTTTTGTTATGGTGTTATGTACATAATGCCTGTGTTTTTGTGACACAGACAGGGTTATAACAGTGGGTTATGTGACATGTAGATTTGTTTTGTTTTTCCCCACCATAAGGAAAGATGTGGGGCAGCATTGTTTTTACCTGATACTAAATGCAGTAAAAACTGATAGAAGGGTTCTCGGCGTTAAACTATTATCAGCAATAGATCTACAAATCAGAGGAACAGTGTTTGCAAAATTGGTCTTCACGTTTCTTTTATGAGGAAGGTTGTTCCTGTTTAACCAATGCTGAGATCAAAGCTAACTGCAGCACACGGTTGATGCTAATCGGCATCTTGTGCTCTTTGTCCCTCTTGATGTTTATGATCGCGACTGTGTCAGGACATTCCTTACTCCCCTCAATATCTTTTTATACTTCTCTCTCCCTTGGCTGGGCTCGTCTGTACTTATGTGTGTTTAGTGTCCCTGAACACAGCTGATGGTGTCAGAAGGGACTTGTAAAACTGTCATGTTGGGAATGGAAGTTCCCCTAGCCCACAGGAGAGCGATTCGAGGCCCAGAAAAGGTCATGTTTTATGGGCCCTTCGATTAACCCCTCCAAGAAGAGGTGATTATGCAGGAGGGGGACATATCCAATGGTCTGATGTCCAGCCACAGGTCCTTTTGTTGCCCCCCCAAACTTGACACACAGATAATAATAGTCCCAAAGCCTTTTACCACAATGTGACACTTGTAGCTGGGATACACATAATGGCCTGCTGTGTGTAGAAGACATTTATTGAAATGACTATTGAATGATGCACCTGCTCCAAACAACCTGCTGTTATCTGATATGGATGGAAACAGGACTTGATATCAGTGTGTTACTGCTTGATGTGTGCTAAAATTAGTCTGTCTGGCATGTTGGACGGCAAATGGAGATTATCTTTCTGATCTCTGCAGGAAATTTGAAGCACTGTTTATATTTTCCTTTCTTTAAGTTTAAACAAAAAATCTGAAACTAGGATAGATTCATACCAAAAGATTTTTGAAAGATCACCTTTTTCAAGGTTGGAATATTTTTAAATCTGAACCTCTAAGAATTTGATATTTCTGCTCATACGTTCTACTCGTTGGTTTCTGACCTTCAATACTCTACTTTGTGACCATCTGGTTTCTCGCAAATAGAATTGAATTACTTGTAGACCTTTGAAATACTCTTTTCCATATTCTTTTGGGAACCCAAAGGCATCTTTTTTTTCAAATGACCAGTATAGCACTTTGAAACAAAAGACTGAGAACCATCTCAGAGGTCAATCTGGTTCGATTTTCTATTTCAAGGAGGGTAGGAGGATTAAATTTGGACTTTAAGCCTTTGGAAGGATAGTTTACAAGTTCCTGTCACTGGGACAGCCAAAGAGGCTGCACTTTGATCAGAGTCTCATGAGCAACTGTGTACTTGTGCCAAATACAAAGTGCAACTACATAACAACCCTTCTTTCCTTACTCCAGTTTCATTCCCGAAATCCTCACCTGTCAGTGGCTTCCAAATCTGCCGTCTTACCTTTTCATTTAATTCAGGGTAATTTCGTGTTAAATCCCCATTTATTGGCGACCTAAGATAATCAATGAGTAAGAACTTCCAGAAGCATTAATCAAACTAGATGCGTCTTACTTCTAATGCCTGACAAAAATAGAACAGGCGCTCTTGTGACGCGAACAAAATGAAACAAAACGCAGAGAAGACAGCTTTGTTTAAAGCTGTGAAATGGAAAGATCGATGTTTATCATTTAAATTGTGGAAGAATTTCTAACTTTTTAGGTAGTTTGTGGACAAAGGTACAGCATGTGTAGTCAACACAGGCATGCTGGGAGAATGACGATGGAAATATGCAATACCTTTTTAGGTTTTTTGGGAAAACCCTTTGTAAATCAGCATAGGAACTGAATGGTTACGGAGGGAAAGCCTTTGACCTAACATCATAACCTGTCAGTGGGATCAATTCTTATTTGGGACTGTCAGCTGTCACCACATAATATAAACGGTTGAATGCTTTCCGTTGTTATGACAGATGGGCAGATGGATTCGTTTCAAACTGATTCATTCCTGGATGGATCCCAACATTTAGTAATGTCCTCCCTTGTGTGTCTATTTGTATGGGCAGTTGTCTCTTTTTTAGGATGCCAGAAGGAAATTCTGATGACTTTAGAAAATGTATTGAGTGAAAAAAAAAGTCAGCAAAAAGAACAATCAAATGCAACTGATTTGGGTTTACAGTACTTACAGTACAAGGTGAGAGATGCTAACCTTTCAGCATCAGCCACTCTAAGAGACCCTTTGCCTTGAGGATCCTTAAGGATGAGCCTTCTCTTGACAGATGTTACTCCCTACTTACTGGAGGATAATTGCGCTTAGTACTATGTTTTGCTACAGAGTTGTTTTTTTTTCTATGGACTAATTCCACTCTCTAGTTCACTAGTCAGCAACCCAGGCAAGGAGACTTCCGTGTAGAAGAAGGAGGGGAGGTCATTCAGTAGCTGAGAACAGACATGTAGGGGACCCGATCAGGCCTGGGCAAATCTCCATGGGCTCTGTTTTATGCTCACAGTCTCACTTTGTCTGACTTTGGCCTACATTCACAACCTACCTGTTGCGCACTGCGTGCTTAGATGGGACATGTCATCAGAATGTTATTCCTTAAAAATGATGGATGCGTTCGGCCCAAATTTCCCATTGCTAACAGTTCAAACTACTCCTTTGTTATAAAAATCCAGTATTTAGTTTTTATTCATTAATTTGACTATTTTCCCCAACCTTCACATTCACTGTGAAAAGTGTAAAAGTACAGTTTGTAGTCGACTTTGAGAGTAAACGTAAGAGGTGAGCCCTTAATGCCTAAAATCTTGAAAAATGATAATTGGCTATTGATTGTGCTCATTTGAAATCTTCATATGCATAAATGTCATTTAGACTATTCTTTCTGCAAGTATCTGTTTGTTCATTGGCTTTGAATGTAGTATATGAAAACATACACAATTCAAAACCCATCTTACACTGTAAAATTGCATTAAAGTATTTATTATAAATGGTATGCATTTGATTCTCTTCTGCCCTTTCTCCCTTTCGTTGTCACTGTGTTCTTTACTTCCAATATAATCCCATCAGTTATGGTACGATCCCTTCCCTGAGCAAAGTAAGATGAGATGTGTGGTCGTTTTACTCCAGGTCTGCCTGGAATTGATCTGTCTGGCAGACTCCAAAGAGGTTGAAGAAGGGTTTTTTGGACTGGTTATCTGGCCACACTAATTCAGAAAACATCCAAGATACCTATTGGCCTTTGGCTGTGTTTTTGCAGCGTCTCACTACTCTGGATGTACAGTCTATGCTAATTTGTTTTTAGGTTTTTATAGTGCAGCAAAAACAACCACAGTCACATCCTTGTTTTCCCACCATCACACCCCTGGAGGTGTGCTGTTGTTATAATCCGGTTATCTTTAGAGCATTAATAAATTGAGTAAAGGTGTGAAATGGCTGCCACAGGAGGTCAGAGACTGGTCATTTTTCATCATGACGAAGTTAGTAAGCCTTAAGGATGGAAATAGCTTTGTTTAGAGTGCCAAGTCATCTCAAGCCAATCCAGTGGAACCGGAGGGGCTAGTATATTTCAGGCCAGAATGCGGAGCAGGCTCTCCATCTCTTGCCTTATGCCATTCAGTTTTCCTAGTCAGATACAGCCCTTGAGGCTCTCTGGGCCAAACACAAAGACATAAATATCCTTGTACCATGAGAGCATGCCTTTTCCAAGCGTTTAAGTGGGCCTGTGAGCCTTTTACCAAAGTGTATGTAAGATTTCCTCAGTCCCCACAGTGTATGATTGTACATACACACCCACATCCTTTTTGACCCACAATTTAGAGAGAAATAGGCTGATTCAAAGGAAACATTTAAAACATAATAAATTATTTATTCACTGTTTTTGAGATTATGATTGTTTTTGATAGAATAAGCCACTGCATTTTAATTATGAGGCTACTGTGCATTCATCTTAAAGCTACAGTTTGACATTTTGAGTAATTTGCTTATATTTCACTTTTCAGATACTGCAGTAACCAAACTTAAATCTTGCCGTGAGATTTTGATATGAGAAAGCAATTTGTCTGCTCAAGAATAAATGTCCTTTTTTGATTTAACAACATGTGTGCAGCTTTTACCCAAATGAAACAAGCAGTTAACAGTTCAGCTGTTTCCTGTTAGAAACAAAATGTTGTAAGAGAGCTCATAATGTAAAGCAAGTGATATTAAAACTACGGATGTAATTGTAACGACTAATAAGTTACTTTCTTAAACTGGCCTCTACTGTATAGGGCAACCCAAGATGTTAGTCTTGCTCACTGTAGCCCTTTTATTGATTTTTAACTCAGTGGCCCTAATTCAAGGATAACCTACAGGTTAATCCTCTATTGAGTTTATTGTTACCCAATATATACAGTAAGTTATTGTGGGAAGTTATAGACGTACATTTTTTATTCTTTTCTTCTTTGATTCTCACCATAAAAACTCCAATATGCCTCTGAAATGTTCTTATTCACTTGAAGTTTCTAATTGTATACCCAGTTTTGAGACTCCAAAAAGACTTTAAGGGCTATACACTGTGGGCCTTAATGCTCAATTCGGATTTTTAAAATTAAAACCAAATTTATTTATTTTTTGCATGGTCATTCACATTTTCAAATATATGCAAATGTATGGGAGATCCGGCGTGAACTGCAAACAAACATTAAAATGTCCATTATGCGCAGTCGAGGGTGCAGTAACTTCACGTGTTTTAATAAATCTCGGTGCATATTGCCCATATTCCTGGCATTATAACAAATAGGGGTGGCTGAGAAACTTTGCACAGTACCATATATCACATTTTACTAGATTCACTCTTGAAGAGGGACCCATTCATTGGATTAATGAATCGAGCAACGGAACTCTATGAAGAACTGACATGGGCGTTTTTCTCATTAACGCTTGAGTAAATTACTGAATTAATTGGAACCTGTAAAAGTGCCCATGCATGTTGCTCCTAGTTATTTTGTGAAGCTTACTGGTTATAGACCAGATTTTCACTTCATAAGATTCAGCCCTGTCCCGGGTGCAGCACAACAATGTCCCTTTTTAGAACAACACAGTTGACTCCATGTCAGTTGAAGCTCTGTTTTCTTCAGAAGCCCTCTTCAATTTCCCTCAGGTGTTAAACTTTTGATTCAAGTGGAAGAAAACCAAGGGGAGGTAAAGGTGATCGAGAATGATTTGTGAAGTGTTTTAAACTCCAAGTGCAGCGAGGCGTAGCGTCCATTGCCCTTCTGACAGTGTCATTGGTCACCATTTAAACATGAAGAATCCCACTTTCCGCTGGCCATTCATCATGTTATGAAGTGATCAAGACCTCTTGCACAAAAGACCCCAGGTATTTTATTCACTGTTTTATATTGTGGACATGGGCCTTATGAAACAGCTTTCAAAACAAAAGTAAGATTGATTTAATCATACTGTTCAGATCAAGTTGAAAAAAACAAAACAAGACAATGATTATGAACAAAAAAACAAAACAGCCTAGAAATTCTGAGCTATTTTGTTTTCTAACCCTAAAAAGCTTGCACAGTAGTTTCATTATGCGACTTTGATTTTTTTTAACAGGACCTTCTGAAATATCTGACTCTCCTAAGGTTCTTCTGCCTTATGTAGCTTCCATGTGTTTGTAGGTTTTTGCACTTGTACTGATATTCTGTCTCATAGTGCTAACTGTTATTGTGTTTAACTATGGCTGCATTATTCAACATATGTCTGTTGATTATCTGCTTATTCAATTTATACTTATATATAGGGTTTCACTGCTAAGTATTTTTTTATATTTCCTACCTTTAATCTGAATGGCATTCTGCAGACAGCTAAGTAAGATTTTCATTGCACAGGCAAACTTTATTTCAGTGAATCTAATATCTAATAATAATACACTTAATTTGCATACAAATCTTGCGACATCCCAAGGTGTTTCATAATTCTGCAATAAACTAGGTTTAAAACAATAAATCTAATATAACAATCCTGAAATAATCATGGTTAAAATAGAACAGGACTAAAATAAGAATATTAAAAATGTGGCCAGCAAAATTGCAGTTATGGACGAGGACATCATAGGGGATGTCTTATTAGTTGAAGGCAGCATGAAACAAATGAGTCTAGAGTCTGCCTTCCTGAGTGATCTAGGCTGACTGTGCATTTGACAGTAACTTGAAACTTGAAACATCAGCTCTACAAACAGGTATATCTCCAATATTGACAATCATGTCAGTTGCCTGTTTTCAAAATCTACTTTTTGTCATTGCCATTTATTCTAGGGTTTAGCTCCATTGCTTGCGTAAAAGCTCTGACAGACGCGTTCACCCACTGACCGCTAATTAGCGGCCGGAGTAGGGGTTGATGCACATGTCTTTACAAGTGTGGCTGCTATTACAGTGCATGGTGGGACTTGTTGTGTGTGTGGTGGGGTTGCTTTTTATGGATGGGTCGTTATCGATAAATACATTAACTTATCTCGATGCCCATTTGAAATCATATCTTGCTTATTTCATGCTAGGAAAACCTCTAAAAGGAAAGATGCTAATTAGATATTCAAGACACCTCAACTAACTCCTTTCAATGCAGAGTAGCAGCGGCTCTTATCTCTTATTTCTAAGGCTCGACCCAGCCACACTCCAAAGGAAACACATTTCAGCCACTTGTATGCTCTACACACTTGTGTTCGCTTTATCAGCCATAGCTGCAGTCACTTGCTTATTGGTTATCTTAATCGTCCCATAGGTTATTCCCAGTTGTCTTATTAATTTCTTGTTTATTTCCACCTTCTAGTTTATGTGCATTTTAGTTTCTCTGTTTATATGTTAGTGCACGGTTTATGTCACTGCCAAATGTTTTGTTTCTAATTTTCTTGAAATATTTCTCCTGTCAAGTTCTACGAGACTCCAGTTGACTCACATCATGGTTCTTCATGGAAACTTCAACGACCCCTGATACATAGGGTATTTGTTATTATCTTTAAAGGCTTCCACTGATTTGACAATTTTCTTTACTCTGTCTAACAGAGCCTCATTCATTCTTGACGACAAGGTTTCTGATCAGATGATGACAGTTTCAAATATGAGTTGTATAACCATAACAGCCATCCATCTTCTAAGTCATTTCAGGGTGAAGGAATCAAAGCTGGAGCCTATTTTTTTTTTTTTTTTTTTTAAATAACACCAAAATATGTCATTATAAGCAATTAAGGTTGCATAGCAGTGATCCCAGCGAGCAGTTGAATGCACGCACACTCAATGATTCAACATGGCAGCGACCTTGAGGCAGTGGATAATTTGGAAATAACAAACCTGTAAGATGGTGAAGGGTAAGAGGGATGTCGATGCCTTCCCTGTCTGGTCCCAGGCCTCATTTAGAAGTTGGGGCAGTGAATAAGGGAAGTGTGGGGTTTTATTACAGAAGCTGATACCCAGACTCACTGGAGAGAGGCAGACAGACATAAAGAGAGAAAAAGATTAGAAGCAGACAGTCAAAGACCAATAAAGGGTTACAGGATCCCAGATGGAGACTGGGTAACGTGAGAATGCTCTAAATTCTCTTGCTATTTTAAATTTCTTTCACATTTGCATTTTTGGTCCTCTTCGCCTATGTTACTTATTCTCATTGAATTTACATACACTGCAGAGAATCAGATGCCATTCATCTCTAATGTGACGGCATGCCACCCCTGAGAGGCTGATTCACAAACAATATGTGAACTCAGACAAACATGCTGTATAAATGTCAGGACACATGCCTGAAACCTCAATCTGTGCATGCTGTCTCAAGATATCTTAAAACACCGTATAGTTTCCCTCCCTCTGGCAATTCTTTTCATGTTAATGGAACATCAAGCTGGCATGCTGCCCTCTCACTTGATATATTCATCCATTGCGGTGCTGCTTATCTCAGCTACCTCCAGGAAAAGAAAATGTTTATGTCTCTCCTGCCTCACTGGTTGGATCACATCGTTGTATTTGAGGAGACCTACACACCGAAAGCAAACGGTCCCTGACAGGTGCTGTATCTGAATTCTGAAGAAGAGTTGACTCAAAAGTAGAATTTTAAACTAGCTTTACACCTAATATCATTTTTTATATAATGGGGAGAAAGATTAAAACTCAAATGAAATAAAAACTTCTTGCAACAGTTTTGACTAACTCGTTTGAGTAGAACTGGTTGGGCGATAAACATATTAAATCTGTGTAATTATTATAATTAAATATTCATAAATACTTACGTGCAGGTTGTAGAGCATGTAATGCTCTGTAATCTGGAGAGAATTTCATGTTCAAAGAAAAATTTTAATGAATTCATTAATTAATATTTGTTGTTGATGTAGTATACAACAAAATGATTTCGGTACAACCTGTCCAAGATCAGGCAGAGTAATCGTGAGGACTGAGGCAGCAGTCACTTACGGTGCACCTATATCTGCAGATACATGATTTCAGAACAGCCACAGAGACTGCGGATTTTTAGCCTGTTTGACTAACACAAATAGATTATAAACCAGCACAGTTTTACCAGTCTCCACTTTTAGCGCTTATGATGACAGTTGTGACAGCTTAGATCAACTCTTTGATCTTTCTTTGCACACATTATTTTCACATCCTTGTATTTCATATTCGATTAGATCCGGGTATTTAAATGTAAGTATTTTCATAGTTGTAAGAGAATGCTTTGTTATGTAACAAAGATGTAATATGAATTAAAATGTTCACTAATGGCGCATATCCCGTAGTGCCTCATCAGCACGTTACGGCTCTACATGATATTTTGGCGTTTCCACTAGCGCCTAACAGTTACGACTTTGGCACCTGCTCAGCCAGGGTTCCATCACGGCTGAGTAGGGCCGATGACAGACTGCCGGGTGCTGATTGGCCTGAGAGTCACATGATTAGATAGTGACACTTTAGCACTTGTTTTGGCTCTTGAGAGTACACTTGAGGGCAGTTTAACACATGTTTTGGCTACCAAGAAGGAACTTTAGCATGTGTTTATTGCCCCCCTTCCTATGCATGCCACTAGATGGTGACTGTGTCAGGTAACTATGGGGCAACAACGAACCTGCAATTGATTTTTTTTGTGATCATAAATGTTGTTAATGCCTTATACATTAACAAGTTTCAAGTTTCAACCAACAACGCGGTCCCACACCGAGATTTACACAATTTATAGTTGCTGCAATGTACTCGATTGTTGTGTAGGACTGGGTAAGCACTACTGGAAAAACGCCATGAGTTATTGCAGCATTGACCCCATACATACATAAATAACAATTGTTAAATTGGTTTAATGGAGACAATGTAATACAGCTTGTTAGAAACTAAATTGAATATATTTGGCTTCTAGTAAATAGGAAGAACCCTACCTGTCTTGAGTGCTCTTCCTAGATCCGACGTTCGACTATCTGAAGGACCCTACTCTCAAGAAGACCTTACCAGGGAGACCAAAGAGTGGGATTCTCTTTTAGTTGGAACACACTCTATGGTTTGCCTTTTTGAGGAGGGGGACCACCATCCCAGTCCGGCAATTCAGTGGAACCGCCCCTGATGTTCATGCGATATTGCAGAGTTAGGTCAACCAACACAACCCTGCACAATCCAGAGGCTTAAGGAACTCTGGCCGAATCTCATCCGACCCGGGAGCCCTGCCACCAAAGAGCTTTTTAGCCATATCAGTGACCTCAGTACAAGAGATTCTAGAGCCCGACTCGATGTCCCCTGGCTCCGCCTCCACAATAGATGAGCTGCTGGTGGGATTGAGGAGGTCTTTGAAGTACTCCGCCCACCAACCCACAGTATTCAGGGGTGTGAGATCCACATAAATCCTAGGTGGAATGACCACCATATCTGAAAACCATGCACATTGAAATAACACCCATCCGTTCAGTTAAATATGCACTGCATATCTGAGAGGTATGGGTCTCCCTGTTCTATCTCTATGTGATAGTGCTTTCTCAGCTTCTCTAAACCCTGAAAAACAGATAGATAAGGTACTCTGAAATCTGTGTGAGGTTCAATAACTGTTTCTACTCTGTACACCAGTCCTAAGGCCTCACAAGCTGGTCTACTTTATAGAGGGTGTGCCAGTCCTGACACATAATAGATATTTTGCCCTGTGCTGCACCCTTTGGCTGACAGTTGTGCTGTGAAACACCCTCTTACTTTAAGCCGGTATCTTCTTAGGTTTGTGCAGCTTATCATCTCGTTCTAGTTTGTATGACTGTGGAATAGAAGTAACATCTACCCCTGTGTCTAAATCTGATGTTTTCACTATTCATCTGTACAAGATCTATCCATGAATATAATTCCTGTGTTTCTAACTATGATAGAAAAAAATATCCACAACAGGCTTGTGTATCCTGGTGTTCTGTAAAGTCACATAGCCTGCCTGGCACTTTCTACATTCTACATATCTGGCTGGACACTTTCACCTTCTTGTTAATATCTTGAACTAAGCTGATCTCTTTCAAGAAAACAGAATCATGTTTTATTTTCCAACCTAATGTTGTTGGTGGGGGTAGAACTCATTGGTAGAGAATTTGACTACAGATTGAGAGGTCTCTGGTTCAAATCCGAATGCCCCCTGCATTGTCCTACTTTGTAAGTTGCTTTTGATTAAAGTGTTTACTAAATACATAAACTTTTGAAGCGTAAGTTAAACTGCGAGTGTCTCTTCAGCTTTGTCTCCCATTGCATACACGAGTGAATTCACCCTATATTCCTCTTCTTTTTCATTTAGAGCTGTTGCGATTGGAAACATCTCAAATCTCCTGATCCATCTTGGCAATTCAGCAGGGATAGAAAAGCTAGAAAAACAATCACTTCTATCACTCCTGCAGTAGCGCACAACATGCTTTACTTAAAGCCCCAGAACATATACATTCCACAAACATTCTATGCTGACAAGCATTATGGGAACGGTAGTCCTACTCCTAGGTTTTGAGTATTTATTAGCATTTTTTACTGTCTGTTTAGTTGGCAATTCATAAGACATAATGTAAACAGAACAAGCATCCAAACACTAATACATGATAAATAAGCAGGGGGAGGTTTTGTTTGAATACCATCTAAATGTTTTAGTGTTTCAGCTTTAAACTCTAATTTCCGTCTAAATGTGAGATACATTTTCAGTATACATGAAGAATGTTCCCCTCCAGATTATTTTGACAGCCGCATAATTTCTTCTTCTTCCTGGGATGGTGTGACATAAAATGATTGAGAAGCACTGCCCAAGGATAGTTGGTCCAGTGACCAGCAAGCAATCAATGTGCTTGATGTGAAGGTATTTGGGAAGTTTTTTCTCTGAAAAGTTAAATAATAATGAAATTATATCAATTGTTAGACATGATCAAAAATTTGAAAAAGTCGGAGTCATGTGAAGACTCTGGGGACTCAAACCCATAAACCCTCTTTCTGTGAAATGATGGTGCTAACCACCACAACACTGTACCACCCTCAACTATTGTCACCTGTTATTATTTATTGATATTATATAGTATGAAAAATAGACTTTTACAGCAAAAGTATGTAAGATTTTATTGTATTTTTTATATGGGGATTGTTGCAGTTTTTCCTAAAATATTGAAATATTTGTATAAAATGGGCACACCACCTTAAAAGGAAATTAATTCCTTTCCAATTACAGTATGTTAACTCTCTTTTCTTTGAGGCCAATTATGTTCAGGAAAGACTATACTGAGAATAAGTCTCTTAGCTATAACAATATAAAGTAATTATACACTGCAGACTGAGGTGCTAGCAATTTCTGACAACCTTGATGTTGTGTTGTACAAATATGAAGAGTTTATTATTTTTGACTGAACCATGCCCATTCAAAAAGACTGAAACCTTGTCAGTGGTTTTCCAGACCACTCCACTCTATGTATGCTGCAACCCGAAGGGAAATTATTATGGCCAGCTAATTGCTCTGTTCAAGACTTTCCATTACCAAAATGCTTTCCCATTGGGGCATTTCTTTATGCACACCTGTAATAAGTTTTGTTAAATGTGTGCTCTCGAGGCACGAAAAAAATCCATCCATCCATTATCGCAACCGCTTATTCCCTAATGGGGTTGCGGGGGGAACTGGAGCCTATCCCGGTGGTCAATGGGCAAGAGGCGGGGTACAACCTGGACTGGACGGTCTGCTAGTGCATCGCAGGGCCACACAGAGACACACAGAGACCCACAAGGACAAACGAGCACACGCACTCACACTCAGTCCTAAAAGCAATTGGGAATGTCCAATCAACCTAACATGCAGGATTTTTGGACAGTGGGAGGAAGAGAACCCACGCAGACACAGGAAGAACATGCAAACTCCACACAGAAAGGTCCTGGGCCCCCCGGGACTCAAACCCAGAACCCTTTTGCTGTGAGGCGATGGTGCTAATAACCACCACACCACCGTGCCACCCGCCCGTGAAAACAATGTAAGTAACCCAAACAAGGTTAATTTCTCATCAAACCAGATTCTGTATTTTTTAAACGGGATGCCATAAAAAGTTTTTTTATATTTTTTGTGTTAATCAGAGGATTTAATCCTGAAGTGAAAAAACTACTATAATTGGATATTCTTGATCTTTTGTCTTGAATCATCAAAAGCATTATGCATTATACTGTCAACTGATGTCCCTCCTACGTTTTGATAAGAATTTGTCACTTAAAACAAAGAATGTTTTTCAATCATAGTTGTAATTATTCTATGAAATCGTAGAATAACTTTATACTAGACTGGATCCTGTCACACTTCTCTTTTGGATTCAAAAGAATATAAGATGTTACTTGGGGATGTTTAGATTTTTGGCCAACCTAAAAAAAATGAGTCAAACAATTCAGCTTTATTAGATTAATTCAGTCATATTCTTATAATTAAGAGTCCTTATACCTGACAGCAAATGTTGTTACCCCATAATCCCAAAGTCCTCCAGAGAATCACTTCGGGGACACAATCTTCAAAACCTAACAAGTACTGTATATAGTCAAACGTGTATGACTGTTACACAACATAGATATAAACAACACTGCTACAGTAAATCTATGGTTAGAACTTAATTTCCAGCATCCTGACATGAACTTACACAAGTTGGCAATGGAATGTGACCAATGGAGACACACTCTCACTTTTTTTTATAATACAGGGACTACAACCCCACTTTGCTAAAGTATTGAAACATCATCCGTCTGAGATATTTTATCTACCGTGGAAACCCCTAGCAAATTGATGTAGGCATCTTTTACATACTTTTTAGGCCATCCCTTTTCAATGGAATGCATGCTGTTTTTTGTTTTTTCCAAGTAGATCCTTACATTTGCCTTTTCATTGCGTGATGATATCTCCAGGTCAAGTCAACCCGGACCAAGCATAATCTGCTATGTCACTAATGGATCTTTTAGAGATGCCATCACTGAAGCTTTTCTAAATTCCTCCCACATCCCAGTCTCTGCAACCACTGATGTGACAGCCCTTTTGGCCACTCAGTACTTAACTGTTTCAGGTTGCCACCCATACAACCCATCTTAAAACACCTCCCACTTCAGCATGATCGCTTCTTGTCAGGATAAACAAGCAGGTACCTGAGTTAAGACCATGTCAAGCCCTGAAGACCCTGTAGCCACAGCTGTGGCATCTGTCTGGTAGCACTTATAGCTGCGGAAAAGCAAAACCCACGAGTCACTTACCCTCTCCTTGAGACTACCTGGAGACTCTTAGAAGGCTACATAATTCGAGCAGCTGTTCATGCACCTCAGGATCCTCCTAGGGAACAGGAGAGTGTTGCTGGGGAGAGGAATGTCTGCGTTTCCCTTCTAGACCTGTTGCCACTGCAGTGCAAGTCTTGATAAATGTAAGAGACTGCACTTTCGAATGTTTTTAGTTAGATGCCAAGGATCTGACTTTATGTTGGGGTAGCGATCTTTGCTTTAATAACTGCTCAAGGGCTTCTACAGTAATCTGTAGTTTTTTGTTTCAGCGTATTATTATGCATTTTTCTGTCATGCTGCAGGTTAACTGGCTCTAAATTTATCTGAAATACACCTTAACTTAACCCATTATGTTAAACATTGAAGGTTATTCTCTTTATTGTTTAAGACGAAGCAGTTCAGTATGTGTGTGTTTCGGAAAGAGAGGGGCTGAGTAGGGGGTAGCGGTTGGAAACATGTCTATTTGTGTGTGTTAAGTTGTGATGTCATGTGTGTTTATCTTCAAGTGTGTGCCAGACTGTCTGCATGGTACAGTGCAAACAGACTGAATGCTGGCTGCTCCCAAATGTCACTTTCGGCTGTGCAGGTTGCCTGGCAGCATGGTGAGGTTGGATGAGCGCACTGATTTGATGAGAAACCACATTGTTGTGAAATTAATGCATCATTTCTAACTCCGTATTCAGATAAACATCATTCAAAATCTTCTTATGTAAGCTTAATGCTGAGAATAATAAATCCCAGTACTGTGTTGCTGTTGTCAGGCATCTATATCTATAGAATGTTCGGCACTACACTGACAAAAAAAACGATTAGTATCCCTCACTAATGATTTTTTTTATTGGGTTTGATAAATATATATTATGAAATATATCTTTATTTGAATAATTCTATCATGTGATTATGATCTAAAACAGTAACTTCATTAGTATGCCAAGGCAATATTTTAAGTGACATGTCACTCTTTTGCAGTAAAAGACACAATAATTTACAAAATATTTTAAATTGAATAACCAACATCAAAAAGTGATTATATAGTCTTCTAGACTTGGTAAAGAAAGGGTTTAACTCTGATTGATAACCAACATTACATGGACTTATTCAAGGTAAGTCCAACCAAAAGATTCAACCAAAAGAATAACTAGTTTGCAAAACTCTACTGAGAGATTCATTCAGGCCTCTCATAGTCCTGCCTTAAAACTCCAACACATTGATAAATGTCGCCCCACATCACGTGAACCAAAACAACGGAAAATCAAGGTTAAGGTGAGGGGTGAAATGAAAATGACATACATGTGCTTTAATCACCTATACAACTGCCTTGTTCTCTTATAAAGAAAATCAAAAACCAAACGTGGCTCTTGCTCAGTTTCTTTAGAAGTTAGTGTGATAGTGAGGGGAGCTTCATGAATGATTAAGCACATTTTTTTTTCACAATGGAGGGCCGCTTTGGCTAAATGGATGTGGAAGCTAAGAGCTTTTCCATCTAATCTTCATTATTTAACCAGAAGTGGTTGAAAGATTGATGGTTGGAATTGTAGTGTGTGAGCATCAACTGGTATTTCCGATTCATTGTCCCCAGTCTCTCCCCTCTATCCTGACTTTTCTGTTTTGTTACATTTTTTTCATTTCATTTTCATTTGTTTCATAGCTTTGCTTTTGCATGGACATGATTTTCCTTTTGGACCCACTTTCTTTTTCTATCTTTCCAAGGTTTTTTCAAGCTTCAGCTTTCTAACAGAAATACAATAATCATCAGACTAAAGAATTCATCCCACAGAGTTTTGAGAAGCTTTAATGGCACAAGCTACTTGTGGTATTTAAAATTCATATCAATAAAAAAATGATAAGGACATATATAAGTTTTAAAGCTGTCATAAAAGGTTATTTATATATTCTTGCCGGTTGTTCAATTCAAATATTCAAACACATTGTGTTGTCTTAATTTGGTTTGAATATATATTCTGAATTATTCTAACTTCTCAAAGGCTCTGGACTTTGCAATGTAATAATGAGTCTGCATATTCTGTATTCTTAAAGCTACACAAACTGAGAGATGATATCAGTGGCGCTGCATTCCTAATGTTTGATCAGGGTACATAGATACTGATTTAAAACTGAGCCAAGTCACTCCCTTTCTAATGATCTCTCTCTGTCTGATTATCAAGCTTATAAATGTAGCCTAAATGACAGCCGTCCTCCCACACTTCCCACTTGTACTTCTTGACTTTTTTCCTGCGTCCACTTATTGTAGGAGTTAAGTGCTAAAAGTATAGGGTTAGGGTTAGAATGTACGGACATGTCTAATTTGACAAAATACATCATTTTATATTCTCTTATCACAGTCCCATAATGTCACAAACAAAACCCCAGAATAAGGTAATCAAAGCTTCAACAGTCCATGGCAAAGTGTTGAATCTGACATTACCTCCAATTTATTCTTTATTAGTAAGTCCATTTTTGTCTGAACATTAGCATAAAAAATGTAATGGTAATTGTGTATGAAATAACATGATTTCATGGTATCATACTACATTACATTGAATGAATCAGCTTCTTGCAAATTCAATCATAATATGTTTTTAGTTTTTGATATTTTAAGTTAACTGCAAAAATAAAATAAAAAAATAGATAAATGGGTTGACATGATAAAATGTATGATTGACACAAAGATCTTTTAACTGAGGAGTATATGTACATCATTGGTGTTGTTGAGAAATAGTATAGATAGGATAGGAAACAAATATTGGCTTTGGATAACATTGTGTATATCATAAGAATAAGAAGAACACTTGCACGGATCAATAAAGAGTATTCAATAAATGGTGTGCGAATATATGTAAAAGTGAGCAGCTTCCCAAACTAATTGGTTATCAATTTATTCCTTCTCAAAAAAATCAATGCCACAACTCTTAAATTTAGTTCTTCCACATGACACCGCTTCATGAGAGATCTATCAGGACCAGAATACCGGTTACACATCGAATCTGACATGAATAATTCAGAAGGTGGGCCACAAATAGATCTGCTGTAGTGCCTTTGATCCTTTTTGAAGAATAAGTGGAACCAAAAACATCTCGTGGTTGTTACATCTGACAGCAACAGCTCTGTCGAGAGCAGGTCATCTCACTATAATAATGTAGTTTTTCAATGCTCCTTGGGTTGTCAAATGTTCCGATCCTAAATTCCCCTTAAAAGCAGAAATGACCTATTTAATTTAATCATTTAGAAGGATTTGAATGGATGCAAGCAAAATGACAACCTGACATTTCAATAAAGCAATTAGAAAAAGTACAAACAAACACACTGTGTGTGTGTTTTTTTTTTTTAATTTAGTTTGGGAACTGTAATACATTTGGTCGTATCACAGTTACGTCAATTTTTAGACTGCTGATTTTAAACTGTTGTAAAATTGTGACAAGAAAAGCACATTAGTTAATTTCCACAAATGAGTTTCTGTAACAATGAATGCAAATTTCTGTCTCAAACAAACATAAAGTTTCTATACTGATGCAATGCAGATGTCGGACTTATTAGCAGGATAAATGAACAGTGTTGGGGAGTAACGGATTACGTGTAACGACGTTACGTAATTTAATTACAAAACAAGAGTAACTGTAATTCGTTACAGTTACAATGAGAAAATATGTAATTGAGTTACAGTTACTTCCGAAAATATTAAGAATTACAAATTTAGTTACATTTTTTTAAAAATATAAAGAAAAACCTTTGCAAAATATGCGACTCACTGATAGACGAAGCGTATTTACTAATATTTGACTGTTTGGTGTTGATGCATGACAAACGTTTATCGATGTCTATGACCTAGCCTAGCCTAGCCTACCTAGCCTACCCAACTGTAGGGTGACCAGACATCTTCTGTTTCCCAGACATGTCCTACATTTGAGACTAGGGTTGTCAAAAGTATCGATACTTAAAAAAGTATAGATACTAAAATGTTGTATCCGGATACGACTGACCTGCCGTCGCTGCGCCCCTTGTCTCCGATTTATTTATGTATTTATTTACGTTGTTTATGATCATTAACAAGACGTTAGCTTTGAACTGCTAGCTGCGGCCAATAGCTAATAATAACATGCTAAAATTAATCATGGGTTAATACTCATTAAAACCTTAAAGTAATCAAACTTTTTAAGAGTAATCAAAAAAGTTACACTACAATTACATTTTAAACAAGGTAACTTGTAACTGTAACGGATTACATTTTTAAAGTAACTTACCCAACACTGTAAATGAACATGCAAATATAGATATAGCTTTTCAGAAGTTTATTCCATCCTGATGTGGTCCTGTACCTACAAGTGATGAAAGGTATCATTACAAACCTCTGACTCCATGACATTTCAAGCTAAAGCACCCTTAAATACTACTAAATGATACTCTAGTATCACGTGGACGGTGATTTAAAATTCAACAGGTACAAGCAAGCACATTGCGTTTTTGGTGCAGTGTTGTTTTGAAATGCTCTTCCGCTAATAACAATAAATGTCTAATGAAACGTTTAGCAAGGACCTGAGGCTGTGCATGTTAACAGATTCTCCATTGCACTGCATAGAATTTGGGTGCGAACACCTTCTTCCGTCCGTTCATACTTTCCCGTGAAAGTAAAATTTGCAAACCAAAATAGTCTTTGGCTGTGAAAATGAATTGTTTGAAGTCTGATTGTCAGTTATAAATGTCTTTTTTTTTTAAATTTCTGCTCATACTAAGTGTTTTGGGGTTTCAGAATAAACCAGTCAACTTGCTCTCAAATATCAGAGGGTGTTAGGGTGTTAGTTTAGAAAACTATGTTCACCCAGGCACAGATATTCAAACTCAGGCCAATCCGAACACTTTAGAGCCTGCCAGCTTTACGTTCTGTCTGACCTTTAATGGGTCAAGAGTCAGTCCCATGGGGATATATAACTGGCCGGACTGCTCTTTATGGCAAGCTGCTGTACCCACTCAAAAGTTTGCCCATGGCTGTCCATCTTGCAGAGTGTAATAGAAAATTTGGACATGCAATTGCAGCAGGCTTTGTGAAGGGGAAGAGGATCTTTACACGAGCCAGCTGTGCCTGCAATCACACATGACCAGAAGGCTCCCTGCTGTTCAGCTGGGGATAGATACATGGAGAAGCTAGATGAGAACTGATGCCATGCTGAGCAGCTTCACCAGACTGATTTGTCGAGGACACTTTTTTGGGGATAATTTTGTTTTTGGAGCAGTGAGTAAAACAATATACAGACATGACCACTGCTTGAAATCAACAAGCTATTTTAAAGCATTTGTGGGATTGTTTCTGCTAATGACAGTAACTAAATCAAAATTACAGCTTATTCCATGAAAACAGAGGTGTTGATATTCTACTTGATATCAGCTTGTAACATTTAATCATATTAATTAGTTTTATGGCAAATGAAATACATTTTTGAGTCTTTTTGACAGGCATTATAATCCGGCACATAAATATTGTATTAATTGGAATATGGATTTTTAAAAATATAAAATACTGAATGAATTTTCATGAGGATACAATATAATTACTGATTATGGTTACAAAAATACACCTGGATTCTGACAGTTGCATTCCTTGAAAGACAGATGCATAAAATATCATACATATTTAAATCAATACTTCTGCTTGCAGACGTCTTAAAAAAGTTAGACTTGAATGCCTTGCTGATACTTCTTCCAAAATAAAAGACTGATGCTTTACATATTACTGGTAAATATACATTTATATATACATATATATGCAGTAAAGACCAAAGCGATTACGTCATGACCCTGAATAACTATTATATCATATTTTCCGCAACCAACGGCATAACAGGAGCTTGAAGAGGTCTGTCATAATGGCAATATCAGTGGAATGATGTCGACTTTTGTTTTGTCCAACTTTTAACATAAGCTGTCACATCACTATGTATTCACTGCGTAAATATTTGCTGCTCTGAGTACTTAGAAATCCATAATGAAAGCCTCAGGTATGGGTTATTGAATGTTACTGTTTTTTTTTTCAAGACATATCAGCATTCAACTCAGGGCCAATCAGTAGAGGCTTTGTCTCATCTGGCCTTGTCTTTTGTCACAGAATTCTGTCTCAGCCACCCCTTTTGCACTCCATATTGCCATAGCAACAGTGGCTTTCTCTTCCTCATCTCTCAGTGATCACAATGGCTCTAAAGAAGTTGAATAATGCCAATATGCCATGGGAATCAGTGAATGCAGCCAACGCAGAGTGATGAGTTTGTCTGGCAGAATGAAAGATCCACTGCGTAACATGATTCATTTAAATTCATCAGTCTTCATTTGTAATTTACTGTACGTGCTCTTGGCCATTTGTTATGGAAGGATGACACATCTGCAGACAACATTTTTGGATCCACTTGAAACAAAAGTTCACTTAATTATATTCATAATCATTCAGGTTTGTTTCTCAAAAAGAGTGACAGCCTATCTAAACATGTGACTTTTTGTCCCATCCTCTGTGAATTATGCCTAATAATTCCGAATTGTAATCAAAAGATTCCAGTAGATATGTATTCAAGCAATGCAATTACAAGCGTGCTTTGGAGACACTGTATTACCAAGGAAAGACATGCTATTCACAACTCTTTAGGGAGGGTAATGGGGAAGTCTAAAGTTTGAAAAAAAAAGATAAGCAAGAGCAAGTGTACATGATGAAACTTGATGAGACAAGGCTTTTGAGAACAGTTCACAGATGAAAAATACTTAGGAGAAAGGGGATCAGACAATTGGTTGAAAATGGTAAGTGGATCACCCCAAGCACCTACACACTCTGAACCAGGTGCCCCCATATACTCACACTGACTAACATACACATCCTGGTGTATAACGTCTCAGTGGAAACATATTTATATTTATTTGATTTCATAAGTTTATAATACGTGGCCCCCTTCTATATTTTGCAGTAGGATAGACCCCCCCGTAGCAAATTCTAATGTCACATTGCTTCTTGTGCATTTTCTTCATGGCAGGCGCCATAGTGTTCATTAGTTGAAGGGGGTTAGCGTCAATCAAAGGTTGCCAGGTCAATACAGGGCCACAGACAGACGAATAGCCTTCACATCTTCAATTGATCAAATGTTTTGGGACGGTTAGCTTTACTGTAAAATATGATGATAAAAAGTAGGAGTACAATTAAGTCTCTTGAAGAACTCTCTCAATTTATGTACCTTATATATAGTTGCCAATAAATGTACCCCTGGGCACATATTTGTACTTTTAGAGACCCTGAAAGGAACAAACATATTTGTACATGGAAAAGCTACAAGGGTACAATAGCAGTACGAGTGACAATTCTTGAATCCTTATAACTCTTCAACTATACATGTAGGTGTGTCCTTGAAACATAATTTTTTATGTTTTACAATTATTGCCCTCATCTTGAGTCTCATTGGTTATGTTATAGTTTAAAATTTACCATATATAGAATATTTATTAAATTGAGATAACTATTATCTCAACAGTTATGTTGCCCGAAAATAGTGGTTGTTACTGAAACTTAAAAAATCTAAAATATCTTATAAAATCTGATGTCCAACAGATGTTAAATATATAAAAAAGGTACCTCAGTCTTAAAAGTTGACGACAACAAATTGGGGACAAATTGTGTTGTATTGAAACAAATAGTAGGTCATCACAACAGAAAACTTAACATTGGACCAGGAATAAGAGTTAGTGAGAGCTGTGATTCCTGTCTTTTGTTACTTTTCTCATTTTAGCTTAATGAGTGAGTCTCACATTTGTGGCATAGAAAAGGTGTTTTACTCTGAGCTCGCTTTGTGCAAAATTCATGAGACGAGTTCATGAGACGATGAAAATGCGTGCCCAATCCAGAGCCATCAGCTTTGACCTTGAGAGACGTCACACCACATGGTTTATTTATCAGAGCCCTGAAGGTGAACAACATGCGGTTCCCCGCTGACTTAGGAGATGAGCAAAACGGGAACATTTTTATCTGCGGCTCATATTGGATTTTGGAAATTTACTAGTGTATTACTAGCTGCACTGTGATCACGAGACAGAACTCTGCCCAGATATTTCTGCCTCAGACACATCACATATATTTGTGTATGACTGACCTACTTAATTTGTGTAATTGTGAGTAATTTAGAAACTCTTAGAGCTCAAATAATATCAAAGTGACACAATCTACATTGTTGTCTTGAAGAAGATACGCGTTGGTATTAAAACATTTCATTGAAGGGAATTGATGCCGAAATTGTCAGCATAAGTCTGTGTGTTTGTCCGTTACTCCTTTTATATGGCTTCAGTCGCATGGTGGGCGTATATGTTGCAGTGTGACCAGAATTGTTTTTTTCTTGTTTCCTACTCTCTCTGTGTAATTGCACGTTTGCTCATTTCAAATGACAATAATGTATTCATGTATTCAGGAAATCTTCGTAGGGCTGAGCAAATGCCTGCAAACTGGCTTTTAATCACAACATTAAAGAACCCAGATATAGAGTGTAACATAGAGACAAGCACACGCAGATAAAGACCACCAAACTGCAGCACCTGCACACTATGCATACACAAGCATCATATGTTCCTGCCTACCTATTTAAATATAGATAGAAAGAAGAATCCCAGTTTGGTTTTGGCAAACTTTAATACGTTACAGTTGCTTCTAATAAAATGACAGAACGAGAGGGTGCTTGATTGCAGTTATGCTTCCTTGCAGTAACCCGTATGGATTTGTGTGATAAAATTGGTCCTGATGTAACCTGTTTTTACACAATAAGAACTAATGGCATGTCAGGTCTGCTCAAGTGTCATGAATTTCAGTTTTGTGATGGAAATGTTGTCATCTCACAACCATGTTAAGGTATATGAATGGAATAAATAATCTATACATCTACAATTGGATAAAAAAAGTCTTATTGGCATGCAAAATCATATTTCCTAAGGTTCCTAAGGTCCCCACTGAAGAAACTAATGAGTGAGCAATGGTGGAAGTGGAACGTTTGCAAACATAATAGGGACAGTCAAACCCTGAACCTGACTTGGAGAGGTCCAGCCATTTAAACTTCTACAGGATGTCATTAAAATGTTCCTTTTACATGTCAAGAAGAGACAAAACGTCATGTTTGCTGAGATGAGTTTCTCTTACACATTGGACTTACTTGAATTAGTGTTTATAAACCCTGGTCCTTACTTTTTCCCCACCTCAGCAAACCTGATTCAACTGATTTCGTCTATATCATTTCTCTGCAGAGCTTGAGGAGCTCCATGCATAATGTAGGACCTTGTACCCTGAGTACCAGGGTTGGTAGACCAAGCAGGATATAAGAACACTGTAACTTGTTCATTCATGTTTACCATGCATAACTATTGAAACATCTTTTATATATTGAACGGATGAAATCAATGCTTTTATAGACATGCATATTTATTAGAAACAAGTCAGTTACAAACACTGAAACCTTTACATGGTGTTCAGTATTGGAATATTCCTTTTTTCCTTTGTTTAACTGGACCAAATTGGTGAATTGTTCCGATAAAAAGTGATTGGTGCAATTTTGTACATTGCCCACAAATATTTCTTAATCACTGGGTCCTCTAACCTCTGATGCTGGGTTGGGTTTTTAAATGAAACCCCTAGTTACTCCTAAGAACAGAAAATATCCAACTAAAGTTGGTATTATAGTTTTATAACTGGAGGTCAGATCCAGATCTAGCAGTTGAGGTGCAGAGGGCAAGGTGTGTTGTTGAGTGATGAAAGTTAAATGAAAGTGAGAAAAATAGTTTCAGGTTTTTTTTCTGCTTTTGAGCCCATAGTGACTTAAGACACTCAAATACACGTAGTCAATCTGAAAAAACTTTTGTTTTTGTTTTTTCAGAATTCAGTACCATATCTTTTCAGTTACAGGGGACTTAAGAGTTATCAACAACAATCTATTAAGGTTAGCATTATCAATAGTTAGTCCAGTGGGGACCCACATAATAGCACATCCATAATAGCCATTTTGTATTCTGCAATACTTTTTCAGTTATTTTAGTTTTTCTTTTACAAACCATAGTAGTAAGGGATAAATTTTTCATACTAAAAACAATGCCTATGTAAGTCCAAAAAGTCCAAAGGTGTTAGGTAAAGAGTTACACAACTTGGATAAAACTCTAAACCAATCTGTTTCAAAAGATATCACAAAAAGAAAATCCTCACGTTTAATTTGCTTTCCTTTATCTTGTCCAGCACAACAGTCCTGTTGTCAAGTTGGGATTCATCAACCTAGGACACAACCAGACCCCAAGCACTATGTGCCACTCTGAATCAACCGATTGAGGTCCACTGAAAAATCAAGGCTGTTGAATCAGATGTGGCTACTTGTCTTCTATCCGATCTTTTTCTCTCTCATCCTGCCCCATTTCAGATTATCATGTTGGACTTTGACATGTGTCCATGCTGGATTTTTGGATTCTTATGGACTGGGGATGCGGTGGGGATATGAAATGCAACAGCCCCATAGTGCGAACATAGAAACAAAGTACGTTTTTATTGTGATAAAGATCAAAGGAAAATATCTTATATCCAAGAAATTTCACTGTACTTCCCTGTACATTTTTCAATTTCTCTGAAGTTTTTATTTCAAAGGTCCCACATTTCTACGAATAGATAATTATCTAGTATTTTCTTATACCAATTAAACTGATCTCTAATGATCCATAACAATAGATTTGTCACACAACTATCTACTAATATATTTAATATTTCATGTATTTCTATATATTTGACTATTTTTAGTCTACTCTTCTCTTAATTTTTCTATTTTATTTCTATTTATGTCACATATTTACCACTTTAAAGTATGATCAAACATATATAGGAATTCTGATGATTCTGTTTCATCTAATCATTATAACAGTTGGCAAATCTAGATCGGACACTACACAAATAAATCAAAATCAAACTCAACTGAATGTGACACAGTGGGAGTATGTGTACCTGTGTCTGCTTTATGCACTGATCTAATTTGTCTCTGGTGAAAGTTTATAAAACCAAAAGCTGAAAAATTAGGTTTGTCCTGGTCGTTGCCTTCATCTCATTCCTGTATTGATGATCAGAATGCATTGGTACGTAAATAGTTAGCTTTAGCTGTTTCTCACTCACATTTTTATACAACTGATTTAACTAATATTGACGCCTTTTTACCATGTCTATGACTACTTATTCCAAGGGGGGGCCGCCAGGGTGCTGGAGCTTTTCCCAGCTGCCATTGGGCAAGAGACATGGACAGTCTGACAATACAATAAAAACAATAAAAAATTCAAATAATTACTCAATTATTTTAGCTATGTGCACAATTTATTTTTATAGACCTGCTTACCAGGAAATAAAGGAAGAGAAACAGGGGGAGAATCAATTCAGCTACCCAGTGCCCCAAGCAATTACTCTCCATCGTCACTTTATGTGGCTTTTAATGTTTTATATTAGAAAACTGAGTCACTGTTTGTTGCTTGAGCTTTGTGTCAAAAAAGGATAATTGAAAGACACATTTCGAAAAAACACCACATGCTTTTTGTTACAAAACAAACTTTTTTCTCTGAATACATATATATCTTTAAGTATTATTTATGCAGTCAAATAAGTCTAAACCCACATTGGTACAGCATTTGTATTAATTTGTAAAGTTTATTTGTACAAGGCTGAAGTTTTTTTCACTTTGCATGCAATCTTGAACTAGATATTGAAGGCACTGTTCTTTTTTTATAATCTTCTGTATTATTACAGATTATTTTAGTATTCATTGATGTTTATTCCAATACACAATGGCATTTATGCCATTGTTGCTACTAAAATCACAGCTGCAATGCCCTGCTGATATACTGTGCTTACACTGAGACTGAACCCCTGAACTCATCAGCACAGTCACGGCTAATATTTATGCACTTATGCTGTCAACGTACTTACAAAAACATTGGCTTTCATGAGTCAATGGCTTGTCTGAGCTATTGGCGGAGTGCTAAAATATTGATGGGCAGATGAGGAGATAAAAGAGAGAAGCAGTGAGAAGAGAAGCATGCTGGTTATATTTAGTATCACAGTCTCACTGGGATCTTCAAGGGAATATTTTTGTCTGACTGAAGAGGTTGAAAGCAGCTTTTGTTGTTTTTGAGAGATGTTACGATAAGCTTGCATGCTGTCTGCCCACTGATAATTTTAATATCAATCTAAATTTCTTTGTCTTTCAGCTTTTTACCAGGCTTTGGTTGGGCATCACTGACAGGAACAACAACCAATGATTTGATTAAAAAAGATTATTGTTGGAACTGGAAATAGAATTTTGTTTTTCTCATTGTTTTTTAATTAATAGTCAGAGTGTTTGTGCAATTCAACTCTCTCTTTTATTCTTTGGGATGTGTACTGTTCTTATTTTACTGCTTCTACCGCCACGTTCAATATAGTCTCCAAATCAGTAGAGCAGGAGCTGTGACTAAGTCTATTGAGATCTGGATATGATCTTATTTCTGGCAAGCTTTTCCTTAAGATAAGAAAGATTTTATTAAAAGAAACTTTATTAGAGAGTCAATGATGAAGAATAAGTTGTGCAACAACAACAATGTTAAGTTGTATGTGATGGACATAAACTAGATTATTGCAACCGGACAATTTCCAGTCAACTATTATTGTACCACCTGAATATAACTGCTTAAAAAATCATCCTACTTATCATACACAGTGAAGAAGTTTGCTCTTATATAATATGGCTGCTCATGTACCGTATTTAAGATAACCTATGTTACCTATGATGTCAAATGTATCATATTTGATAGATACGGTTTCTGAAATATTTTGCTTCTGAGACCTCTTGCAGTATTTAGGTGTAAACACTGTGCTCAAAACCCGGTTGTACATAATCTGATTTATTTCATAACAGCAGGTGGAAGACTTAATTATTTTTGTCTTATCACAAGATAATAAATGAGAAATACTAAAAAGAATTTTTAAGTTAAATTTTTCATATTTTGTTCGAGGGCAAAATAAAAACTTAAAACAAAAAAGACAATCTTGCTGTTTTTCTTCAGGCTTTGAAGGGTTATGGTTAATAAGATAATATAATATAAAAGGAATAGACAAACTCAGTATAGCAGTGGCCAAGGAATCAAACCTCAATACCTTTAAATATCTCCGGATACCACATGTTTATCAATCTGTGTTTAATAGTACTGGCTTGGAGCATTTTTGGGATTGTCTGCACACTATTCAGTGAAACCTATCCCTTCATTTCTATGACAGAATAAAATATAAATAAAAGGTAAAAGATAAACGGAGAGTGGATCAGTTGTAGCGTCAAGAAAATAAAGCATTTCAAGCTGTCATATCTTTACTGCTGCCTGGAAAAAGTTGTTATAATGTGAAATATTCCAGCATCTTTGATAGTAAAATATTTACCTAACACAACTAAAACACGTTCTCAACAAGAATATTATATACAGAATTTCCAAACAGAATTTGCAGAATTTCCAAACAGAATTTCCAAACAGAATTTCCAAACATGTTCAATCTATCGAAATCTAAAAGTATTTATTATAAGTATAAGAAATTATGTGTGGTGGTTGGACATTGTGGCTCCCCCCTTATGTTGGAATTCATAGATTCCAACAAACTTTAAACAAAAGTGCTCCAATGTGGGGGCATCCGATAGGTCACGAATGGTGGAACAGAATCTCTACAAATGCAGCCCATTCTGTGTTGAGTTCTAAACTGCTGCCCTTTTCTTCATTGTCACTTCCAAAAAGACAAATACCCACTCTATGTAAATAAGAAGTACTTTTCAAAGTGTTTTGTTGAGCCTGGATGGATCATGAAATGCACTAAGTGAACATTAACAAACCTAAGCTTAATTATTAATTGTTTAGCCAACTAAAGCAAGCTTTGGAACAGTTTTTATTATATGGTAAGCCTTGTGGAGATTATGATTTCTTTACTACAAAGAATGTTTCCCATATACTCATGGCCTAATATCAAGACTGATTTAGGCAAAAATCATTGTTTCTAAAGAAGGTTTACCTGTTAAAATAGGTAATTAGTTTAAACACCAAATTGGATATATTCTATGAATGTTTTTTCCAATGGATAACTTTGAAACAAAAAGATGTGCAGTATTGTGCCAGCTTTTTAAATACCTCAATTTATAAATATTTGTCCTCTCAAGCAAAAATTGTTTTTTGGGACCGTCTATAAATCTAGTGAGTTTTCGAACTTTAAGCCCAAATTCTCTCCCAAGGTTTCATGAAAACATTCAACTTGACCTTGTCCACTGACCAAGATTTAAAAAGTCGTGTAATAAGCCTTTCTTTTGATCCATTGAACCAGCTAAAATCACTCAACAAAGACTTTCGGGGATTCATCTGTCTGATCCGACACGCTACCCTTTTTCCTCCAGTGCTAACTGCACTGACTTAAAGTGACAACGATTTATTCAAATGAGCAAGCCTGGAAAAATTGTATGGGCTATTTTTAGCCTTGGCATGTGGTTGGTTGGCAAAAGCTATGGGTTTAGAAGGGTTCCCCGGGTGTGCTGGCTGTCATGTCACAGTGAGCCGTATAATGAGGAAAGGGAGGGGGAAATATGTGTGTGTGTCGACAGAGAAGACAGTGACAGAGAGAACAAAGGGAACAACTCATCGTTCTGTAATTTAAAAATGCATCTGTGTTTTTAGATGGTAAGTTGTCAGTTATCTGTGTTCACTGCCAACTGCTCTTGTTTGTCCTCTATCAATTATTAGACCTCACAAGATTAGAAGTAAATCCATTCTTTTGTTCTGTTTAGTAGAATTAAGCATGCGGTTGTATTATTCATTTGTATTAGTGAAATACCACAAAACGACAACAAAAACAATTAATTTACTTTCAAAATATTCAGAAAAGTGAAGGAAATTCAGGGGAAGAAAGGGGAAACCCTTTTCCGTGCCAATAAGCAGCTGCTCATTTCCCCTCTTGCTGCCTCCCATTTTTCATCTTTCTTTCTTTTGTCACACAGCAATTCACCATCTTGAGCTGTCATAAAAAAGGATTGGGTGCTGTTATCATGGTGGTAGATGATGAAGGCAGTGCACAGTTCTGTGTTTGACAAACCTGTCATTTTATTTGGGGACTTCACTGTCACGTAGGACAATTCATTACCATTCTCGGGCTACTTCCCTGTACCTGATATCACTGAGACTCATGACTGTCCTCACAGGTACTGGCTTTATTTTTAATCTTGCTTTCTCTCTTGGCTGTTTAATTAAGCATGCACTACAATGTTTTTAATTAAACATTCAGATCACCACATTACTTAATGGTTATTTAGCTTAATCTTGATTTAAACACTGTTTAATTTGAGAATGAGGAGCTCGATTTGACAAACCTGCAAATGCAAATGTCACGTTTGCTTCCAAGATTGCTAATCCTCCTACAGGCTATCATCCAGCATTTTCATGTGATATACTGACTGTATGAAACGTTTTCAGTAGAGTTAATTCTTTGCAAAGACTCTTTTGCAGAATGTTCTGTGGATTTAAAGGATTTATCAAAATAGCCACCTTTCGAAAAACACACTCTACGGAATAAATAATTCCTTCAGAACTTTTACTAAAAAGGACCAGAGCTTTCTTAAGAAACTGCATATTATCTCAGCTTTCTCCTTGTGCTTACTGTTATTGTGTAAAAAAAAAAAAGAAATGTCTTTGGTTTGTGTTTTCGGCACTTAAAGTATTTGTACAATCACAACTCTTCTTTTTGCATTTGACCATTTCCATAAATTCAAAACTTTTCCTATTTGGCTTTCAAAGACCTGAAAGATTGCAGTGGTCAAACACAACAAACTCAACATAATAACTCAAAATCTATTTCATTTGACAGTACAAGGTCTGATGAGTAAAAGAATCCTCTGGATTGTATTTTTTTTTTTTATGTTGACAACCTTAACACAAACAAGAATCTATTCCGATTGTTTCAATCCAGCATGTCTTTGCTGTATTTGTACCTGTGTTGAGGAAGAAATGTGAAGAAGAAATGTGTTTCTCACAGGTAGACTTTACTTTGACTGAGGTAATGATATATTAAATGTTATCAAAGTTTATTTGCCAGCACATTCAAACGTGTTTCTCTTTTGTTTTACAGTTTAATATTGGAAAGAAAGTATATCATCGTAGAACAGTGTATGGACTACATATCATAAACGCATCTATAAATGACACACCTGACACATCTGGTAGAGCCTGTACACACAGAGTGAAAATGCTATCAGGAGTTGGAGGAAAAATTGTAAGCTTTTTCCACTGGGGCATTGCTGCAGACTTTGTGACTTTGTTACTATATTTAGATATGTTTATCTAAGAAGCACCGACCAAGAATAAAAAAAAGAAAAAATCATTATTTGAATGAGCGATGAACCTGGGTAGAGGGCATCTGCATATTTCTGTTAAAGTTACAGTCCTCAAGATCAGTTTTGTTCTGCCTTCAACCACCTGTTGCAATCTGGTAGAATAAGGGCAGTCAAAACTCATAAACTTTCAACTGGGGAGTCAATAAATGTTTTGTTTAGAAGCTGTAGTCGGTCAGGTTACGTACATAGCAGCAACAAGAGAATGCACAGGGCGGCACAGTGGTGTGGCTTAAAGCACCATCGCCTTACAGCAAGAGGGTTCTGGGTTAGAGTCCCCAGAAGAACTAGGACCTCTCTGTGTGGAGACTGCATGTTCTCCCTGTGTGGGTTCTCTCCAGGTTCTCCGGCGTCCACAAACCTGTTGTTGGCTTTTGTGTGTCTATACGCGCAGATGGACCGGCGGATGGACCCTGCCTCTTGCTCCAGTCCTATCTCAGTACGTAATGGGCCCGACCCCATTAGCGGTTCAGCGGTTCATTAGCATGATAGGAGAAACTCCTGCCATCAACGCAGTCATCAGTGTTGCTTCCTGTGGTGCAGTCTGTACCCTGGCATGTACTGGTGTGATGATGATCACTTTGAAAATACACACTACTGAGTGGCAGACACAGATACAGATATCTGCCCAGGGGTCTAAGCTTCCAGCTGAAAGTGTGTGAGTCTGTGTGAAAGGGACAGAGACAAAATTCTGTGCGATTCCATGCTGGCTACGGGCAACACATACCTCCAGGAAAAGGATTTTAAAAAATGTGTTGGCCAACATGTTAGCAAACAGTTGCTATCTCATAGTGTCTGCTGTTTGCTGCTGACAAGAAATGACAGTTTGCAACGGTTAGTGAAAAAGAGCAACTGCCAATATTCAGAGCATCTCACAGCTGATGTATGAGACACATGCTCTTCACAGGCCATTTCAGAGTTTACCATTAATGTGCCAGATAATGATAAAGTGAAATTATCCTCTATGTCGACTGACATATGTCGTCTGAATTTTGTTTATTGGTCTAATAGAGGTTACAATAGATGTGGTAGGCCTAATCTAGGTCCAATTATGTATTTGTCCTCTACTGTAGTAATATAAAAAAGTGTTTTGATACAAGACTTTCCTGAAAAATACCCCTGGTTTGTGTTAATAACATTTGTTCTCATGAGAATTCAATGAAAACCAATAGAAATGTGAAACCGTCCATTTTATTCTGGAATTTTCCCAAAGTATGCTAAAGCATTCAAGAACTTTTAGAACTTTTGCTAAGCTTGATGAACAGGCTTCTTTTAGCTTCACTGTCAAATGGATTTCTGTATTTTGAAAGCAATCAAGTGAAAGCCTTCCGTCATATACAATCAACATTGGCAGTTAGTATGTCTTAAACATAAGAATAACTACTTGCTGGACTCTTTTGACATATCTCACCTCTCAAACTGTAAGTTTAATTTTCTAAAGTCAGTCCCATGTACACATTCCAAATGTGGCAAAGATATAAAAAATCATCTTTATATATAATGTCTTGAACAAATGTGTCTAGAAGCGTGACACAGATACTTGTTCAATGGGTTCTCATGTACATTCAGACACATTTGTCTTACTTTTTAGAAATCATATATGAATGTTTTCTTCTTTGTGTTCAATCAACCATTTACAAAAAATAAATAACTGAAAAAATCATTCCTATTTGCAAGAAATCCAGCCTTTTTTAACCTGCATTACAAGGGTTTTCTATGTCATTACAATGATGTGTCTTTTTGGAGGACAAATTAAGAGCATTTAACAACACGCTTGTCCATCTGGAGAAGAAGCACAAAAAATGCCACCCGAAGAAATTTGACTGTAGGAAAATGTGGGTAGCTGTCTTTGTATTGATCTCTTCTTCCAACAGAATTTCTTGTACCATCTTTGTCACTGAATTGTGGGCTCTATGCTCAGGGGAGAGGCACCAAATTCAATTTTAAATTATAAAAAAGTATAATCATACTAAAAAAGGCAAAGTACATACAATCTCATACCCCTTAAAACCCACAGGCTTAATTTTGTTTGTGTACACGAGTGTGTGTCCAGCTATTTGAAATCCTATGAGAATGGAAAAGAACCTTTGGAGTCCCCTTTGCATGATGATGTCAGAGCAGTTTTAAAATAGGGGTCAGAACCAGTATGATACTGGAATGTGATCTCTGCTCAAACTTCAACTCATGGTGTCAAACAGATGGTGGCAGGCCCAAGGAGGTGGGAGCAGCTAGCTCTCTGATTGGCCAAGCCAGCAGGGCAATTTCTGAAACAGAATCTGGCATAGTGGTGGGATGCTTGGCTGTGTGTGAGCATGTTTGTGTTGTCGGTAGGCTTTGCCAAGCTTTGTCCATCCATAGTGTTGCCATTTGAGATGTATGGAAGATTGTGTGACCTTTGAGATTAACTGATGTAGTGCTGAAAATTAAGATTTTGCTTAATCCGTCCCACAAAGGGGAAATGTGAGTGTGACATTATCAGAACATTTTTTTTTACAAAAAATGGTTATCTTATGATATTGGAAATAATTTATACAGTATTAGATAAGCCAGGTTGAAAGGGCACATTGTGTAGGTATATTCAGTTTACACTATAAAAGGCAACTTAAGTGAGAACTATTACACAAAAAAGATATTTTGCACACAAAGAGATTTTACATTGAAAATTGTAAAGAGATCAGCCTAATTGGGGATTTAGAATATTCAGAGCCGTGCTGTTTGTATAGTCTGACAGATGAAGAAGAAAAACCTGCTAGATTGGTCCTTCACACACTTGGGTGAGTAGTCAGTATTATAAATAATATTTCAAACTGGTACCAGCTAAATTACAATTATGCTTGAGAGATTATTCTTATCTATTTTACCGTGCTATATATTGTTACAGAATTTAGCACACTGTGAATGTTTTCTTGTATGGGTAGTCCAGGGTTTTTTTTCTTATTTTTAGCATTTAACATTTTTGTTACTGGGCTGCATGGTATGGTGTGGGGGTTTCAAAAGTTAGCCTGCTGGTTCTAGAGTGGTTCTCTCTCAGATTGAGGTATAGAATTAGGTATAAAATTCAGTTAAAATAATAAAATGAAGATGATGCCTTTCGTTGTAGTTGTATTTTTCTTTTAAGTCTTATTGCTGTTGTTCAATTATAAGTACCTTCTTGAAAGTATAAAAAAACCTTACCAGCAAGCAAAACTTGAGGCCACACAGTTTCCAAAAGGCGATGTGGTCTAAGACATGAACATGAACATTTAGTTTAGTTCAGTGACAGGATCTTGACAAGTTATTGTGACATTTATTCAAAGATGAGATATGGTCAAACAAGGGAACTGAAGCTATCTATCTATCTATCTATCTATCTATCTATCTATCTATCTATCTA
>JABUIW010044429.1:869992-890563 GCA_013363375.1 Menidia beryllina | reverse complement strand
GTCATTTCCTGGTGGTCCTCTACAGTCTGAAATTGCTGCACCAGGGTCACATCCTGGGAGTCTTCTTCAGTCTGAAATTCCTTTACCAGAGTCATGTCCTTTGAGTCCTCTCCAAGCTTAACTTCCTGTAACAGGGTTACGTCCTGTGGGTCTTCATCATTTGTATATATCTCCAACGGGGTAATTTCCTGGTAGTCTTCTACAGTCTCAAATCGCGGCACCAGGATCATGTCCCGGGAGTCTTCTTCCGTCTGTAATTCCTGCACCAGGTACACGTCCTGGGGGTCTTCAGTCTGAAATTTCTGCACCAAGGTCACATCCTGGTGGTCTTCTTCAGCCTGAAATTCCTTTACCAGGGTCATGGCCTCTGAGTCTTCTCCAATCTTAACTTCCTGTAACAGGGTTACGTCCTTGGGGTCTTCATCATTTATAAATTTCTCAACCGGGGTAATTTCCTGGTGTTCCTCTACAGTCTGAAATTGCTGCTCCAGGGTCACGTCGTGGGAGTCTTCTTCAGTCTGAAAATCCTGCATCATGGTCACATCCTGGGGGTGTTCTTCAGTCTGAAATTCCTGCACCGGGGTCACCTCCTCTGAGTCTTCTTCAATCTCAATTTGCCGCAACAGGGTCACTTCAAAAGCAACTTCCTCAGTCTCAGATGTCTCCTCAAGGTTATCCAAAGGAACAACCTTGGCTTTTTGTCCACAAAAACATCTAATAATAAAGCTTTTCATCCTTCCTCTCACTCTTTTTTTCTCTGTTTTTTTTACTAGATTAATTTCCTTAACTGAATTCATTGTGCCGTCAACTTCAGCAATCTTGGTATTCACACTGTTCTGGTCAAAAGATACTACACAGTCCAGAGTCCGGGTCTGATATAACGTCAGAGAAAAGAATGTATGACCTCACAAGCGGAAGCCCCGCCCACTTACGTCAGTGTTTTTTAAATGTATTAATTATTTATTTTCCTGCCGTGACATGTTTTTTTTATTTAATTCATCTTTTATTTTCCTTCCATGACATCTCCCTTACAATTGGAAGGTTAATCTTTCGAAAATAACGTTTTACCGGAAATTACGAGCAGCAAACAGAACCAGCATTTGTCTTTTTTTTTGCTATGAGGAGAGTCCGCCCCCATAGCCACTAACCCTGGCCTTTTCAGTGCAACCAAACTTCGTTTAAAAAATAAAAGACTGATTAACTGTTTGGAATATTAAGAATGAAATATTTAAGTTTACATTCAATTGAGATGCACTGTATTTTATTATTTAAACGCGAAGAGAAGTAGCTTGTGCGGAGTTAGCATAGCGTTAGCTAAGCGCAATGAACTGAAGTGAATATAAACATTAGCCTTTAGCCCGCACTGTCCCACTGTAGCAAACTACAGGAACCCCAAGCTGTCCTGTTTTCATTTTTGGCCGAAATAAATGTATTTAAGGACTATTTCAGAGAGAAAATATGGGGTAAATTATAGTATTAGCGAGTAATACGATTACACTCTGTGATATTTAGCTTGTGTTTGAGTTTAGATATATTAAACAACAAATTATCAGGTTTGTCAGACAGAGAGAGTAGGTCGGAAATTACGTTGTCGGTGTAAAGAAGCAGAAAAGGGGGTAGACTGAGCTGCAGCTTCCCCGGAGATATATACATATCAGTTACAAAGTCACTGATAGTTCATTGTATTTGTGGCCACTAATTTGTTTCCATTCAGTTCCTGCATCAATTGTGCTTAAACATTCTTCTAAATAAATTCATTTTTAGAAAATGAATAAAATATTTATCAATACCTTTTGAATAGTGCTCAGAACTAAAGCTGTATTTAAGGAGAGGTTATCAAGCATTAGGCACAAAACATTCACAGCAACACAAGAAAAACATATTCATTAATCACTTCATGTTCATTGTTCACTCCAAGCAACCCAAAATGAGTCAGTGCTCTGATTTATGCTTTGATTCTGATCAATGGTTGAACACAATTTCCTGACAATTTCTCTGAATTATCTGCACTTTTCGTTAACACCCATTTATAAAACATAATCTGAAGATTCATCACAGAGAGACGACAATGATATGCGAGAAGATACCATCCAGAAGTCTTTTGAAAAGGAGCTATTGCAAGTTTTTGTTGCGAGCTGTGAATGCCTGAAGTGAACATGACATCTGTTCCAAACCAGGATAATTAAAAACAAATCTGTTTTGCTTCATTTAATTTTATTGTTCAGATTTGAGGGTGCTTTTAACCCTTTCACATCATATCTAATCTGCAGATTTCTGGGAGCAGGGGCTTCATCATAGGGACTCAGGAAGGAGGAGGCCTGAGCTTGTTATATTGGCAATATTTTGAACTTAATAACTAAATACTGTCTGTGATAAGTATATTTGTATGTAGGACCTATGATATGAAAAGAATGTGGAACGAAAGTAATTAAACATATTCCTTTAGGAAAGTAAACCAAAATAGTTGGATTTCTGTAAGGAACAAGTACGGGGCACAAATTAAGTAATGGAAAATAGTTGATCAGGGCCTTATGTTTTTTGTGGTACAGCAGATAGCAACAAGCACAAATTCGGTGCAGTTACGAAATGTTTACTTTTATTATAAGACGGAGGTCAAAATTTTCTGACATACACTATATTGCCAAAAGTATTTGCTCACCCATCCCAATTATCGGAATCAGGTGTTCCAATCACTTCCATGGCCACAGGTGTATAAATTCAAGCACCTAGGCATGCAGACTGTTTTTACAAACATTTGTGAAAGAATGGGTCGCTCTCAGGAGCTCAGTGAATTCCAGCGTGGAACTGTGATAGGATGCCACCTGTGCAACAAATCCAGTCGTGAAATTTCCTCGCTCCTAAATATTCCACAGTCAACTGTCAGCTGTATTATAAGAAAATGGAAGTGTTTGGGAACGACAGCAACTCAGCCACGAAGTGGTAGGCCACGTAAACTGACGGAGCGGGGTCAGCGGATGCTGACGCGCATAGTGCGAAGAGGTCCCCAACTTTCTGCAGAGTCAATCACTACAGACCTCCAAACTTCATGTGGCCTTCAGATTAGCTCAAGAACAGTGCGCAGAGAGCTTCATGGAATGGGTTTCCATGGTCGAGCAGCTGCATCCAAGCCATACATCACCAAGTGCAATGCAAAGCGTCGGATGCGGTGGTGTAAAGCACGCCGCCACTGGACTCTAGAGCAGTGGAGACGCGTTCTCTGGAGTGACGAATCGCGCTTCTCCATCTGGCAATCTGATGGACGGGTCTGGGTTTGGCGGTTGCCAGGAGAACGGTACTTGTCTGACTGCATTGTGCCAAGTGTAAAGTTTGGTGGAGGGGGGATTATGGTGTGGGGTTGTTTTTCAGGAGCTGGGCTTGGCCCCTTAGTTCCAGTGAAAGGAACTCTGAATGCTTCAGCATACCAAGACATTTTGGACAAATCCATGCTCCCAACTTTGTGGGAACAGTTTGGAGCTGGCCCCTTCCTCTTCCAACATGACTGTGCACCAGTGCACAAAGCAAGGTCCATAAAGACATGGATGACAGAGTCTGGTGTGGATGAACTTGACTGGCCTGCACAGAGTCCTGACCTCAACCCGATAGAACACCTTTGGGATGAATTAGAGCGGAGACTGAGAGCCAGGCCTTCTCGTCCAACATCAGTGTGCGACCTCACAAATGCGGTTCTGGAAGAATGGTCAAAAATTCCCATAAACACACTCCTAAACCTTGTGGACAGCCTTCCCAGAAGAGTTGAAGCTGTTCTAGCTGCAAAGGGTGGACCGACGTCATATTGAACCCTATGGATTAGGAACGGGATGTCACTTAAGCTCATATGTGAGTCAAGGCAGGTGAGCAAATACTTTTGGCAATATAGTGTACAGTACCGTGCACTACTACTAAGACTGCAATACTCTGCGTGGGTTTCCCAAAAAACATGCCAGTGCAGAAATATCGTCTTGTTTGCGTAAGCTTTCAACCTAGATCTGTGTGTGGAAAAGCAGATCGATAGACGCTTGCTGTCCTGGCAGTGTCATGTTTAAACTGTCTGTGTTCACTCAGTGATCCACAGTTGTCAGTACAACAGGTTCAGTAGGTCAAAGTTCATATTTTAAAATTATTATGTACTACAGTATGTTCTATTAAGTAAAACATGAGATATTCATTACTAGCTGTAGACAAAGTAAGAAAGATATTTTGTCAACTCGAGGTATTGTTTCGTGTCATCGTCTGCATTCAAACAGTTTTAGTAGAAGGGGATTGGAACATTTACAATTATAAGGCAACAAGCCTGTAATTTTATAAAAAGAGCAATGACAGAGGGAACACGTGCGCGCAGTTCAGGCTCAGGGTGACATAAATAGTGGCAACGATATTTTGAGTACGTGTGAGTCATACGATTCAAAAACAAGGCATAGCGTGAAACAACTTCTTCAGAGCTCAGTAGGCAGAGTGTATCGGTGGATGCGTGGTGGGAGGAAAGAGGAGAAGGAGCATAGTATGCTGTGTGGTTGGAAATCTGTTCAATCAGCTGATGGAGAAAAAAATTGTCATCACAAGCTTCTTCCAGGACAGCTGAGCGTGTGGATGTGAAATAGATGTCTGACGAGACCAAATTACATTTGCAGAGAGAGAAAAAAATATTACGTACATTTTCATTTGACTGTAGCAGGTGATGAACAATCTGGCTTCTTTCAGTAAAACATTAGTCATTTATGATAAGAAATAGATTTGGAAAGGTATTCTGTATTCTACACTGTCACGGTCAGTGTTACTCTCACTGTGTTAAATAAATCCCGTTTGTTAGTACTGCTGAGCTGTTATTTATGTCTATTTTTCCCCCTGTGGACAGTGACATTTTAACAAATTTTACACTCTTTGACGTCACCTTGTCTTCTCTTTGTTAACTTTGCATCCTTAACTGAGTATTGGAGCTAAGAATTATTTGAAAAATGATCTTTTCTGAGACCTGGGTTAGGAGTTTGCAAGTTCTCTCGATGTTTGCATGGGTTCACTCCGGGTACTCACATGCATATTATGTTATCTGAACGCTCTAAACTGCCCCTAGGAGTGAATTTGAGTGTGTCTGGTTGTTTGCCTCTGTGTCATCCTGTGACTGACTGGCGACCTTTCCAGGGTTTACCCTGCTTCTCGGTCAGAGTTAGCTCCAGCCCCTCAGTGACGGTACTAATAATTAGGGGTATAGATCATGGATGGATGGATCTATTACTGCTGGAGCTGCACAGTGTGATGGTTTGCACCATTGCCTCACAGGTTCAAATCCTGGTTAGGGATTATTGTGAGGAGTTTAGATGTTCTCTCCGGTACTTTAGCTTCCTCCCACCATTCAAGGTTAATTGGAAACTCCGAATTTAACCTAGGAATGAGTGGCTCATGCACTTTAATTAGAAAATGTGGGTATTGGAAAAGAATGGATCGATTACTGCTTGTTAAGATGAGATAAAATAGACTTTATTGATCTCACAGTGGAGAAATTCACATGTCATATCAGCTATTGTAATAAAAAGAAGGTGCCAAAAGGAGGAAAAGGTGCATGAGGTATATACAGTGCATCATATATATATGCATATATACAGTGGATCGGGAAAAAAAGAAATAAAGAACAGATTTAAGGTGACATATACATTTATAAATATAAAATATTAATTGCACAAGTATTTGCAGTTATTGTGCAGCATTGTAAAGTCTGATGTCAGCAGGGATGAATGACCTGTGTGACAGGTTAAAATTATTAAAATATTTTAGAAGTTGTCCATACACAAATTAAAATACACAGATTTAAAAGACTGATATTTCAGTTAAAAACGAGAGTTACAAATAATTCATATTTCAGAATGACCATTTTGTTATGATTGTTTAAAAGTAATGGTAATACAGTAATAAAAGTATTAATACTATGTACACTATTTACAATTTCTTAAGAGTTCGATGGTTTGTAGATCGATTGCTTCTGACCAGCAGAGAACTGTGTTTTGCACTTGCGCAGAAAAGTTTTGGTGTTCTTTTGAATAAAGTTAAAGTGAGTGAAGACGTCGGCAGCATCTCCATTATTCATTTTAACCAGGCAGCTCTGGCCATTCTTGTACAGGGCGTCGGTATTCTGACGTGAACACCCAGATATTTGAAACTCTATAACAGACCTATTAAGATGTTTATTTTAATGATTGCACATAACACAGCTGGCAAAGATTTTTTTCTCAGGTATACATCTCACTGAGATGCCAGCTGCAGTTAATTTAGTTGGACTCCTTCTTCATTTCTATTATGCTTTTCCACAAAGACTAAAAGGGACTGTGTTAATTTGTTCCCTCTTTTGAAAAAAATGTAATGGAACCCTTCTGAATCTACTATCTTTAGGAACAAATGCATTTATTGTTCTATAGGATATGATGTATATTATAAATCATTATAATGGTTGTGTAAGTAAAATAAAAGGTCATGGTGGACAGAGTATTAAATCCTTTCTCTCTCCTCTCCTGCAGTTCATCGCTTTTGTATCGTTGTTCTTCATTCTGGTCTCCATCACCACCTTCTGCTTGGAGACTCACGAGGCTTTCAACAAAATCATCAACAAAACCGATCCACGGAATAGCAGCGGGCAAGACTCTGGTCCACAGTATGAGATTGAAACTGACCCTGCACTCACGTATGTGGAGGGAGTTTGCGTTTTCTGGTTCACCATTGAATTCCTAGTGCGGGTGACCTTCTGCCCGGTCAAGCTGGAGTTTGTGAAGAGCGTTCTGAACATCATTGACTTCGTGGCCATCCTGCCTTTCTACTTGGAAGTAGGGCTGAGTGGCCTTTCTTCAAAGGCCGCCAAGGATGTTTTGGGTTTCCTCAGGGTGGTGCGCTTTGTTCGTATTTTGCGTATCTTCAAGCTAACGCGCCATTTTGTGGGGCTTAGGGTGCTCGGCCACACATTACGGGCCAGCACCAATGAGTTCCTGCTGCTCATCATCTTCCTGGCATTGGGAGTGCTCATTTTTGCCACCATGATATATTATGCGGAACGAATTGGTGCCAAGCCCAATGACCCCACTGCTAGCCGCCACACCAAGTTCAAAAATATCCCCATCGGATTTTGGTGGGCTGTGGTCACCATGACTACTTTGGGCTATGGTGACATGTATCCAGAGACCTGGTCAGGCATGGTTGTAGGTGCATTGTGCGCCTTAGCTGGTGTACTGACGATAGCCATGCCTGTGCCGGTCATCGTCAATAACTTTGGGATGTACTACTCTCTGGCAATGGCCAAGCAGAAGCTGCCCAAGAAGAGGAAGAAACACATCCCTCAGGTACAGGGAGGTTCTCCATCCTACTGCAAAGCTGATCTCAACACCACCTGCAACAGCACTCAAGGGGACCTGTGCCATGTCAGAGGAGGCAGGATACTTGAGCGCAATCGTTCAGGTAAGATCATGTCCAAGTGGAAATGATGAATACTTTCACTTTACTAGTTTTTACACCAGTGAGAGAAATGACAATTTATGGCCATCCTGCCTTTCTATTTGGAAGTAGGGCTGAAGTAGGGACATGTGTAGCACCCATGAGTATCAAGGTGAAATTTCTACCAGCCCTCTGTGGTTACCACAGGGATAAAGTGGGCAATGGAAAAAATACTGAGACAAAGAGGTAGATGTAAGAAATTGTTCAGGCTGCCAATAAGTCATTTGTCCAAGTCTTTCACCCTGAAGGGAAAGCCCATTTGTAGTTTAAATTTTAGGTGGCTACTTTTCCTCCAAGCGTATGAAAGTAATTGACTGGAAATTGAACTTTTTCTGGGCTTTCACTTGTGTATTAGTTTTAACAGTTCACCTACAGAGAAAAGTGTCATTTAGTTCAGTGTTATCTACTTTTCTTATCACACAGAGGAATTTTACCCAGCATCCCTAAACTACAACACTACATGCCCCTAAACTACAGTGGGACATGGATGTTTCTATAAAATTGCTTCTTGCACTAAGCTGATATCAAGCTTACAAAATAAGCTTGTTCAGTTGATGTTTCACTCACCCCATCCTAGACAATGTGATATTATGCATCTTAAATTAAATTTAGATTTAGAATTTGTTTGGGCTTGTATTTAGGTTGTCATTTTGTGGGGATGCCAAATGTAAACACTAAAAAATGTTTTTTCAAGTATCTTATAAAAGCTTTTGTTTTTTTTTCAAACTTGTTCAGCATAATTTAGCTTTTAGAAATACTAATAAAAAAGCCAAAAATTCTGCCCTTTCCCTAACATATTTTGATTAAAAATAGCTAATAATATGTCTCATACTGAAAAAAACTTCAGATTCACCTCAGCAGAAAACATAAATACTTATTACCGTCATTTTTTCATTTTTATAAAGTCAATTATATGGCAAGGCTTTAAGGAAAATATCAAATATACATTAGGTAAGTTGGGGTCAGTCTTACTACCTCTACAGACTGTCTTGTGATGGCTTCTTAAGTATCCAATTTCACTTTCAACTGGAACACTCTTGTCATAATGAACCTATTAAAAATACATAAAATAGCTGGATGGGTTTGATTTATGACATATAATATCATTACAGTCAGCACCTGCTGGTATGAAAGTATCACTTGAGAAGTGCTTCACGTTCACGATTTAATACTGAAAATTTGTGGACATTTGGCTTGTTTTAAGATTGTATCACCCTTGCTTTCCCTAATTGTATGTGACAGATTCAGTTAGAAAAAAAAATCAGCAATGAACTGTGAGACTATAGTACCATTAACTGTCTTTTGGACACAGGTAAATTTCAAATCTATATCTTTTGAAATATACTTTTTACATAGTATATTTGGGATACCTTTCCCACTAACTTCACACCATCTAACCTCTGAACATGAACCTGTTAATGGAGGTTCTTTTTATAACTTGTTTTTGTTGTCTTGCCTGTTTTTTTATTTGGACGTCACATGCCATGCATTATGTTTTGTGACTTTTGTTTGTCTTTGTTTTGTTTGGACTATTGTACGTATTACACTGCACTTCTGGCTACTGGTATGAGCAAACAGAGGTTTTCTGTCCATTAGCTAAATATTAAAGGTCAGCCAATGTTTGGAAAAGTCTTCATCTTCTAAATTTGAAATACCCCTATTGGGAATTGCACTGGCAAACTGATGTAATGATTGAAAATTTTTTTTAGGGGTGTTTTTAATTTTCTGTACGGCAAAATGGTTGTGTATCTAACAATTTTGCTTTTTGTGTTGCTTGACAAGCTGCTAAAATTTATTATGAATCATTCAAGCATGAAAAAGGTTTGAGGGATGGAGCAGTGTTGGGTGTATACAATATTTTGGCAAATGACTCTTTTTGCATATGTCTTAAGGCATTTTGTCATTGCCTAGCTGTCAGGAAGACAATGCTGGTTTTCATTTCTTATTCAATTTCTTCTTTATTTTTAAAAGCAAGAAATCAGCACAGTAACAGTAGTGGAACTGCATATTTACAAATATATATTTGAACAGAACTAGTGGCCAGAAACACATGTTGATATATATAGCACGTATTTAAAAATGTGACTAAACGTGAAAAGTAAAGATCACAATTAATCTGCAGTTGATTAAGAGTATATAAGGGTGATTTCCTTTAAATGTTGGAAAAATATAGGAATAAAGCTATCAGAGCAGGTGAGGAATGTATGCAATCCAAACTGATGAAAGAAAGTTTAGGATTTTATTTGCTAAAAGGGCTCAGGCCGTAATTGAAGTGTAACAGTCCTCATACTGAATATTGACTTTCAAGCTTACAAGGATTATATAAACTCTGGTTTTCTTTAATATATTTTGTTTCTACTGGACTGGCTGTAGCTTAGAGTAGTTGCCAGCCAATGGGTGGGTCAGTGGTTTGAACCCTGGCTCCATGTCAAGGTGTCTTTGGGCCAAACTGAATCCCCAGCTGCCCATGATCCAGTTTGAAATGGGGAGTGGTTTTCTTTGTCCTATTTGTGCCTGTCTCAAGGCTGTATAAATGTGAGGGTTGCATCAGGTATGGCATCTGGTGTAAAAACTCCCACCAAGGTCCCCATGTGAGTCAAGGTTAATTTGCTGTGGCAGCACTTGATAGGAAAAAGAACAGTTTTTGTTACAGCTGGCGAAAAAGACTGGAAGGAACATTGCCCATATTTGTTCCACTTTTTCACAGTTTTATCAGCAGACTGCAGCGGTGGCAGTGACCTTACTATGTCTCCGGAGGAAAAAATCCCAATGCGAAGGTCCAGTACCCGAGAGCAGGACCGTCTGAGTGGGGGGACATGTTTCCTCCTTGCTGCTAGTGACTACACCTGCCCAGCAGATGGAGGTATACGAAAAATAGGTAACTGCATTTGTAAAATTTGAAAGTTCTCATATTTATTTCATTAACCAAGATAAGATTATTATGTGCAATAAAACAATGATTATTGTTATTTTAAAAGCTTTTTTGTAATTATCAAAATATCTAAAAGAAACCCTGTGTTCAAATTTTACACTATATGGAAAAAAGTAACATTTCAATATATTTGGAAAATATCTTAAATTAATGCTTGTTACTATGTGTTAATATTGATTTGATTTATTAGAATGAACTTAATGGTTTAGGTGATTTTTGTCCGTGACATGTTTTATCACTTAACATTTTAAAAGATATAAAACATTAAAAAATGTTTTATACTTATATATACATATATATATAAAAAATGGTCTTGAAGATACAGACATCCTTATCAGTTGATCCATGTCCATAGTGATGGGTACACCCACATCCCTGGAAGGGGGAAGGCTGTTTGTTCATGCCTAGTCAGCTCAGGTAACCTAACCTGTATATCTGCTGTTGGGAACCTCAGCATATATACGCACATCACAATGTTTTTGGCAATTCTGAGGGACCAATGCATTATTGCAGATGACTCAGAACTGTTGCTTTCTTCAAAATGTATTCACGTTTTCTCGTTGCTTGGAAACAGTTGAATAAATATCTGACTGCGTCTCACACTTTTCGGCTCCGTTGCCACGTTCGCTGCCCATGTACAGCTCCAACAAAAGTTCCCAGTTATGATCTGTCCTGAGGACAATGAGGCAGAAGCTGAGATTTTACTACCAAAAGCATCAGTCATGCAAATACAAATTATGCGATGAAAGGTTTCAGTAAAGTAATCTAAGAGTTATGTTATGCAGAAAGTTACGCAGTTGCTTAGCAACCTTAGTCAGGTTGCCTCAGATACCTATTCTGTCACATACATATTCTGGAGGAAATGTTCATCCATCCATTGTCCATACAGTTTGTTTCTAGCAGGGTCAGGGGTGGGCTGGAACCTATCACAGCTATAATTGGATGAGAGGTGGGGTACACCCCGCAAAACTTAACAATACTTACAATTTGGGAGCTGCTTGTCACTCATTAGCACAACTAAATATTATCTGTACTAAAAGGGATGGTAGAATTTTGTTAAAGTCTCATGAGTACAGTTTTAGTGTCTTGCCTGCTTTAGACAGCAGCCAAAGCAGTTTGGCAAAGTATGAGGGGAAATCAGACATTTAATCAGAATAATCTTGAATAAATGTGAATTTTTAGCCATCTAAAGCAACTAAAACCTTTGAAAAATGTTAAAGCTGCGATTGTTTGTGATTTCCGAACCACATCACAATAGGCAGTTTTCTGCAGCATCTTACCCATACAATGTTCATGTTGTTCACAGTAACCAAGTCTTTGGAACTTTTTGATGCAAAAGTTCCTTTTAAAAATCCAAATAAAGTATTGCTTATGAGTTTTTTTTCTTGTTGCAAATGGCAAATAATTCACTCTTCTGATGGTGTCAGTCAGAGGAGTTTAAATGTTGCATTTTGTACCGGTATATACTTGGTGGAGACTCAATATAATAAAAAAATTTAAATAAGCACATTAATAGTTGAACAGAAATATTTCAAATGCATCCCCTTTGATTATTATTGAATGCACTAATGCACGTGAAATATGTTTTAAAATGCATTATGACTTTCATTGAAAATGATGGAGGCTAGAGTAATGGAAGACACAGATGGATAATTTCTCATAATGCTTTAGAGTCTTGGGCATTTTCTCTTTATCCAAATAAAAGGGTATGGGTCAGCAAACTTTAAATGTATTCAAGAAAATTTAGAATACGGAGTTGTGTTTTCTGGAATACACTTGAAGCCTTGACTCTCCTGCACCCAGATCATGTCCTTTTCAACTACTTAAAAAAAATGTTGATTGGGGGCGTCATTACGAAAAAGAATAATTTACCAAATTGTACTTCAAAGTGTAATAGTTACAAATAAGGACGGGAGGATTATATGTTAGTTCAACATTGCACAGATTCTGTTTCATTTTGGCCTCCTATAACATAAATATGTGTCATCCATATTTGCTTTTGCTTGGTTGAACAAGCTGAAGATATAAGAACTTTAAGAAAATTATCTTAAACAATCATACAAACACAATAGTTCAATACAAAAGTTCAGGTTAGGATTGACAACACTATTAGTGATAACTTGGTACATATATTTTAACTGTGTTAATTATGAATATGCTTTGTCAAAAAATAGGAAAAAGTATGAAATTGTGTGTTGAGGTTTCTTATTAGATTTTTCAAAAATCCGGATTAAGCTAATTATCCTAACTAATATTAGGATATTAAGATGATTGATCGCTAAGCACAGTAGTCGCTAAGCTGTAACATTGAATTTTTTAATTGTTGAAATCAGCATTCTTGATTACTGTGAATTTCGGTACAGATAATAATAATAAAGACCTCAAATTGTCGATCAAATTGAATGTGCCTCATGGTTGCACCGCTACATGTTAAAAGGAAAATATGATTGACAAAGTTTTTGTGGTTTTCTCACAAAGTGCTTTTGGGCTTGCAGCTGTGCATGGACAGAATGATCAAATTGTTCAATGGTAATGCTTAGTTTACATTACCAAAATGCGAGTTGCATTTCGATGTGATTTCAAAGCCACTACACATATCAACATTTCAGACAGCAGAAACAAAGTCATACTGGAATTAATTTGATAAATGAGTGTATAATTTCTCTTTAAGATGCTTTAATTTATTGTCCTTCCCTGACACTAAGTGAAAAACATTAAAATCTCAGCTAACAAACCTCTAAAATGAATTACTTCTCCCTATCAAAGATAATCCTCTCAGTGTTAGTGGTCAAAATGCTACTGCACACAACTCATAGCAGGTGAGTCTTTGCTATCCTACCTTTTGGTCTGTAGACTGACGATTTTTTATTAGACTCACACATTTTCGAAAATTACAATGATTCATCAACAACAACAAAAAAAGTATCCAATTTAGAAAATACTAATGACAGCTTTCAAGGTGGGTATTGGAATATGAGATTTTCTGAATGAGCACTGATTGCTGTGTCTCTCAGAGCAGGACATCTGGCCTGCAATGTTTTTGCAGCATAAGTGCCTTTGTATCTGCCATCTCAGCCAGCCATTGTGCTTGCTTTTGCCACTCTAATGCTAATGCACATAAACAACATCTGTCTGTACTGCCTTTCGGCCCGAATGCAGAACATCCTTTAGTGTGCTTGCTTGACTGGTTTTAAAATGGCCCCAGTTTAAAATAGGCTCTCATTTAGATAAACCGTGGTGGAAGCAATATGATAATGAGGCAATGTTTCCATTAGCTGCTTCTCATCAGTGTTTACACCAGTTTGATTGGCATGCTCCATTAATGATCTGGTTGGTTTGGCTTGCTTGCTTACTTTGCACTGAATGCAAATTTGCCAGCACGCATCACACATAGCTTTTTTTTTTTACAAGTGCAAATCTGTACAGATAATTGAAATTAGGCATTAAAAAATATTTTTCTCAGTATGTGGAGCTTGAAAATACACATTAATAATATTTAATACATTTATTGCATTTGATTGCTTGTAAGGTTCAAGCTCTGTGTAATGTATGTGCAAAAATTTGTTTTAGTTATTTAAATGTGAAACACCCCTTTGAATACAAATTGTTTGAAATTTCGAAGTTTCATTGTCTTTGAACAACTGAGAAAAAGTAAACCAATAATGACACCATCGAATGAATGAATTAATACAAATAAATACATACAAACCTCAGATTTGTCTAATCTGATCACATATGGCATTTGCAAAGGTAGAGTTGCTTTGGAATTTATTGCAACCCCATTGATGGAGTTGACTGAAGACATTGTCAATTCTTATGTGAGTCAAAATAGCAATTGAAGTGTTTAAATTGTGTTTAAATTCACTCTGAACTAGCTAATTAAACATGTTGGAATATCAGCACATTAGCCATTTGATTATTATAGCTAACCAGAGACAATTCTGAAATCTCAATACAAAAAAACAAACATCGAATCAGTAAAGATGACAGACCTAGAACAAAAACACAAAATATAAAGACCTGAATAGTGAAGATGGTTTGGTAAGTTGAAAGGTTAATATTTTTCCTCTTTATTGTTAAAGAGTTATGTATTCCTGTACAGAGTAATTGAGCATAATGGCTTTTGGGGCATGGCATAGCACATACATTTGAGCTGCATTGAAATATATCAAATAGGTAGTATTTCATCATAAAATGTGATCCAAACCTTTACATCAAAGTAAAGAAAGTTTTTTTTTTAAATTTGTTTTGAACCATGTTTAAAAGTTGACAAAAAATAGTGGTATCACATGGCTCCACTTAAAATTTCTAGTATACTTGGTGTAAATGTTAAGGCTGAGTAACTGCAGTCAATTATATATTACTCTTTCCAAAACAGCTCCACCTCTAAAATCCAAGCTTGGTGCCTACTGACACTGTTAGGAAATGTGTTATGCATGCACTCATATTAAGGTATTTTATAGTTGCTCTGTCTCACTCCTGTCTCCTGTCTTGTCTCGGTTCAATCGGCCGGCTCGGACTTGGATCGTTGCCTGCCTGCCTGTGTGTGTTCATGTCCTGTACCTGCACAACCACCTCCACCACCACCCTGTATCGCTCCCTCATCTGAAGGCTACGAGAAATCTCGGAGCTTAAACAACATAGCAGGCATGACTGGCGTGGCTGGCAACGCCTTGAGGTTGTCTCCTGTGACCTCACCCTATGGATCACCCTGTCCACTGCGCCGCTCTCGCTCCCCTATTCCCTCCATCCTGTGAGACGTCCATCCCGTAGCCATCTTTGGCCCAAACCCCGCATCCTACCACCCTCACAGACCACTTCTTTTTAGCATAACGTCCGAACTCTGCTCTAGATATTGTGATCTGTGGATAAGTACTTCGAATTGTTGCTGGGACTAATATTAATAGTCAAGGCAATATGAGCAAGCTCTCAATTTTCCCCTTCTTCCTAAAAGTACATGTGGTTAGTTAGAGTCCAGAAGTAATTTGTCTGTTCTCCTGTGTCACTTGGAGTTCCCATTAGTTCGATGTTGTTCTCTGAGACTTGCAATAAAACAATTCTGACTAATGGCTTCAGAAGTAGCAGCCATAACATTTAATATGTATTAATAATCAGGGATATTAGATGTTGTGATGAGGTACCTTGAAAAAGTTGTGCTTCCAAAATTAGAAAAAGAGATGTCACTTAATTTTGTCCACATACAACTGTGACTGTGTTTTTGGTTTGCTGTTATTTTTAGGCTAGGAGGAGGTGCAATGTTGAAGAATTACTCTTTTTTTTTCAGCTCACACATACATACAGTCTGTTTCTCCTCTCCAGCTGTTGCCTGCTCATGTTTGTGCATGGATCATCATTTAGCCATCCTCGGCAAACAGTAGAGGCAAATAGTAAGGAAAGATATTAGACAAATTATTAATTCAGCTCTGAATGTGGGTGGAGGGATGATGCCTCCACTTGTTTCATGTTTTATTTCTTTGGCTTCACTAACAATCTACGAAGGTGACTGAACACAGAACAGCAGCTTATTATGTTCGTTTTTTTCTCTGCATGTGTACCTCTGCTCAGTTGCTGTAATCGATTTATGTTTAACTTTTCCTTTGATGGAGTGCAACTGTTCTGTTTCTGGTTTACTCACAGATAACTGCAAAGAGATTGTCTTTACTGGTTTCACACAAGCAGAGAGCAGCGTTCTGTCTTAATGGCTTGGGAAAAGGCACCACCATGGCAGAAAGGTAACCACCTGAAGGGGTGTGAGGTTCAGATTGCAGTGTGAACAACTTAACTTAATTAAAAGTTCTGTTTTTGTTTGGACTAAAATGGATGCTACTTACTAACTATTACGAAGAGATACCGTGTCCTTGTTCACAGAGATTTGCACAAACTCTTCTTCATTAGACACCAATAAAGACTCCGCATGTAGAATAATTGTAAACAATTGAGTACATTAATGAAAAGGTATTCCACATTGGGTTTTTTTCACAAGGGAATATGACAGTTTGCACCCTATAACTGATTAATTATTATTATTAAGTTATAAATCTCAATAAATTAGTTTTGAATGTCACCTCATATTACCAGCTATAACAAAGGGCTATTAAATGCTCTCAAGTACCCAAATCAGACTAACTAAACCTGAATCCCCTTACAGTTTGCAGGTTTTTATATAAACTCATATCTCAAACTGTAAACATTTTTTTTCTATGACAGATGTAAAATGATCTCTGCACACTAACAGGTGTGTTAGAGCAGACAACCATTCAGCAATGTGCCTCACCCATCCCTGCAGTGTGTCTATGCCCCTAGCACAGGGTTGCTTAGCAACTGGCTTACAGCTAGATTCATCTTACACACAACTCAGCAAAAAGTCAAACAATTAAAAAAAACTTCTCTCTGTCTGTACACCTCGTTATTGATTCACTCCCAGTCCCTCATCCCCATTAAATTGCTGAAATGGAAAGTTTTCATAAATCCGGATAGACTTTTGGATCACCATTGATTTGTACTAAAAAGCCTACGTACCATAACGTATTCTGAAATTACATCAACAGGTCATATATTTCTAATACTCTGAGATGTGTTTATTTAGACAAAATCATTTCCTATTTAAATCACAGTGAAATAATGTCAACAGTAATGATGACCTATTGCAGTGGATGACCACATGTGGAGCCATAAGGATGATATGGATAAGGAGCCGCAGACGCTATTGACTGACAGCTGTCCAGCTAAAGGCTCAGCTATCAGGGAAAGAACTTTTTTAAAAAAAATCCTGAGAGGACTTTGATAAGCCCCCATATTTATTTTTTGCCTCAGTTTTGGAAATCTGGAGAAAACCGAAGAGAAAATAATGGACCTGTCTTTAAAAAAGACTATCGAATTGATAGATAGTTACAGCTCCTGTAAATACAAGAAAGCAGCACATCTGGGCGAAGTGGCTCCGTCCACAAATCTGTCTATTGACTTCGAGTCATGTAACCAACTCGGTTGGTGGTTGCCAAGTTGCGCAGTGACAGTCAACACTAATCACTTTTCTTGCTGTGGTGTCCCCCCTCGCAATAAGTGTATTTAAATGTATCAGTTGAGGCACTTTGTGTTCTTAAAATGGGGTGTATTCATATGAAAATCTACTTAAAATTATATACAGTTTAGAAAGACAAATGTGCTAAGTTGAATAAATGTGACATCCTGGTCTTTTCTGCTTTTGTTTTAATTGGTAATTTCAGTAGGTTAATTGCTCAGCTGCGTGTAAATGTGTACGTGTGGGTGGATGTGCGTGTGTGTGTGTCAGGTTTGTGTGTGTGCGCATCCTAATATTTCAGCTTGAGATCTGCAGTCTGAAAAAGAGCAGGTCAGGGAGGACCAGCAAGTGGAACTGATGCTGACTCTTCCAAATTAGATTTAGCACAAACCTGAAAGAGATAGAGCTCCCCTTAGATGCAGCTGCCATTGTAGAAGTCCCCTTTTTCTGTGCATCTAACATGCAACTACCCTGCGTCAGTGCTGCAATTGTTTGTCTCTTTAAAAACCAAATTATTCTTACCAGATTATTCCTTATAATTCCTGGTGGCAAAAAAAAAAAAAACTTTTAATAAAACTGCATGACTAGATTCTTCCAAACTATTCCCCGTGTTGGGGCGGAGCAAGAGTGTAGCAGAAATTTACCAAGTCATAAAGGGACTTCTAGAATGGCTACATCTGCACAGTAGCAATCCCGTGTATCCAAACAATCAGATCGGATTTGCAGTAAGCATCCGATGACAAAAAGCGCCGATCCACACTGTGAATTCAGCAGCCGGTTTAAACGCGAAGGCGGAAAGGGGAAAAAAAGCAAAAGGGGAAAATGCAGCTGACAATGCTAATGGGCAGGACTGACGAATGGCACAACTTATGTGGCATGTAGGTAGCATCCTGCATAGTTATAGGCTAGCTGTTCAAGTATCACCCTATACTCATAATCCTCCTTGTGTAGTAAACACGCTGCTTTACTCTTTGAATTGTCAAAGAAGTATCATTCTTTGTGTATTTTTAGAATGATGTTGTAACTTTAAAAAAAAGGGTTTATTTTTGTTAATCCAGAACACATATTTTTGTGTCTTACTGTTGAGTGCATTGCTCTTACCTGTGGAAGTCATGGTAGTCTGATGCTGTGTTTTCTCCATTATGTCCTCAAACTGTCAGTCTTCTGATCCAGTTTTCAGTTTTGTATGTTTTACTGTGAGTAAAATACAAGTTTGAAGTCTGTATTCGTGGAGCCTTTTGTTGGCATTCTAAAGTGCATGCTGAGAAAAAAAAACAATATGTCAAACTGTACAAGAAAGGTGACATACTGTATATCACACTGTGTATAGTAAAGGTAAATGCTATGTGAGAGATTCACATAAACTATTTATCTTTTAACTGGTGGTGTCCTTTGATTAATTTGACTATTTTCTTCTCCTCTCAGTATTGTTGGGTATACCATAAATACAACTAATATTCTAAATATTTCAAGTTAAATTCTGTACAGCACCTATTTTTGGATTAGACTGGCAGTTATGACTCATATTTCTACCAGCAGGATTAAATCAGGATAAAATAAGAGCTTATCTTTAAATAAAATTCAATTTTGTAGGCTGTATTGTAACTTGTCTTATGCCCTGTGTATCTTTAATAATCTTTATGAGACTAAATGTTGATCAATCATTCGATATCTTTACAAATCAACTAAAATAAAGTCTGCTTGGTGGCTTTATTTGTTACCATCATGAGTTCCCACCATTAATTTGGTGTGTTCACACGTCTTGGTGTGTTCCCAGCAAGGAAGAAAAAAAGAAGTTCTGTGGATCTTTATATTTTAGGTGGTCTTAATGTCACAGCAACCACACCAGATCCTGGAAATTTTCAGTGTGGCTTCATATTGAAGGATTCAGTTTTGCTCTCATTACACACAAGAATTATGTATTCTGAGTATGGAATAAGCATAAAAATACAGTTTATTGATGGGACATGATTCATTGATAAAACCAGCCATTCAATTGAACAGCAAGTGATAAATGTACATTGTCTAAAAACACGAGTGTGATTTAATCCAAGATCAAGTGGCTTGAAATGTCATTCCAGCTCGAGTGAAAGGCAACAAGGCAGCTTGTGCCCAAAAATCAGAAGCTGGATTTGTCTGCTGTTGATTTCTCCCACAGGTTCGAGCTGAAGTAATGGCACCGCCTGCACTATCCTTTTCCATATTTTGCTGTTCTTTCTTCAGCTCACATCCAGCAATCAGCGGCACTTGGAGCACTGTAGCTGTGAAAAATCCCAACTATCTTTACTCCTGTTGTCATGGAAACAGCCGAAGACGTGCCAAAAAGATGTAAACAGCCAAAGCTGGATGTGTGTTTTCAGAACAAGACTCCTTCCTCTACCTTCCCATCCACCGCCCCCTGCCTGTGTATTGGGCAGGCTGCTAATTGCCAGCTGCTGAAGACACAAAATGCCAAATTTGTGTTGTGAATATTTTGTCAGAGCTCTTTTTAATCTGGATGAAAAGAAGACACACAACCAGGCCAGCGAGTTCAAAGACATTACACATTGGGAGAAATAACTCATTTAATTATAACTAGTTATTGGATATTATATAAAATGCTAAAGAGGATTGTTTTAATAAAACGTGCGCAATTAAAAAGCTATTTAGTAAAGAACCACTCAAAAAGCAGTGCTAATGAAAGGTATTCAGGTTCAGACACCCAGCACTGGTACCGATCAAATTTTGTGTGTTTAGACGCAACAAATAAACAAAAGATGCTGTGATCTAATGCTATTGTACTGCAGGATGGCATTTAGATTTCATAAGTGCCATGTAATGAGTATGGTATTGTTGATAATGGGAGAGCGGGTCACGCAGGTGAGTGGGGGCTCCTCTTACAGGCTTTGTTGCAGGTTCAAACTCAAAATGCTCAAGAATGCTCCAAATTACTCACACATTGATATGGAGCCACTCGTTGATGGGCACAAGGGTAATGTGTTGTGGTATGCCCTGATTTCAGACTACAAACATCAGTTAAGCAAGAAAAAATAAAAAATAAACATTGATTAATAATATATTTGATATGAAATGTAAGATCTTTGAGTCCATACAGTAACTGCACAGGAATCTATCTATCTATCTATCTATCTATCTATCTATCTATCTATCTATC
>JABUIW010044429.1:850226-869982 GCA_013363375.1 Menidia beryllina | reverse complement strand
TATCTATCTATCTATCTATCTATCTATCTATCTATCTATCTATCTATTTGTCCTTATATAATTAATCTAGCAATAAACAAGCATTTAAATCACAATACAACATAGACAAGAAAAGTTTCAGTTCATTTAAACATTTAACCTTGACTGCCCTAATTCTTCTGATTTATGCATCAATTATGAACTCATTTAGTCTGCAGCTCTCCGACTCACAAAGCCAATAAAGCCCTAGACCTCATTTTCACAAAAAATGTGCCACCGAGGCCCTCTCTGTCACACCTCTGCACTTTTCTGACCACAGTTTCCTTCAATTAAGAGTGATTCTCCCAAAAAGACCCAGTGCTTCTGCCTCCATTGTTTCCTTCCACTATAATCTTCCCAACTTTCTCCCACCCACTTCACCTCCCTTGTTGCATCCGCTCTTACAACTCTGACGCATTTTTCCTCCCTTGAGGTTAATGAGGCCACGTAGTCCCTGTGCTCCCTACTGAGCTCTTGGTTAGATAGTCTTTGTCCTCTATCCACCAAACATCCTCGATCCTCTTAGTCTGACCCATAGTTTAGTGATACTCTCAGATTAATGCTAGCCAATCTCAAGGCTGCAGAAAGGAAATAGCTCGGATCAAAAGATCCTGCAGATTTAATCAAATTCTAACCACTACTATCAGCATGCTCATTAAGTGTCACTGATGCAAAAAAGGCTTTCTACACTGATAAGATTTGCAGTACGATTGACACCCGAAACCTATTTTCCATCTTTCAAACTCTACTCAACTCTCCTCCTCCACCTAATTTTTTGCCGATAAAATGGCAGCTATAAACGAACAGTTTACCGACCTGCCCACACCTAAACCTTTTCAAAACACGTATCCAAGCAGAAGTCCTATTGCTTATTTTGTCATTCACCCCTTTCACTGACAGCAGTCTGTCAAAATTTGTCACATGTCCATCGTAATACATGACCACTCAACCTTGTTTCGACCAACTTCTTCCGGTCCATAGTTCGTACGGTAAATGTAGCAGTCAAGAATGTGATTAATGCTTCGCTGACATCAGGCATATTTCCTACCTCATACAAGCAAGCCTTGGTTATACCACTGCTCGAGGAACCCTCTCTCCCATAGACTCTGTTGGAGAACTTTTGGTCTCTCTCCTCCCTTTTGTGTTTAAGACCATTGAAAGGGCAGTCTTTAAAAAAAAGTCACAGAATACCTCTCACAAAACAACCTGCTTGATAAAAAAACAATGTATGTGTAGAAGTGGCCACTCCACTCGGGTGGCTGAAACTGCTCAGATGGCTGTGACAGAAGCCTAAAAAGAATCCAGATCAACAGCAAAGTCCTCAGTACTTTTCCTTCTCAAACACATCACTTGCATTTGTTACACCCAATCATGAAAGCATTCTGTCTATATACTCTTGAGAACATTCCTGGTTTGAATCGTATCTTAATGGTCAGTCATTCAAGGTATCCTGGCTTGCTCACACTTCCTTAGCATACCACCTCACCACAAGGATCCCCCAAAGTTCCTTACTGGGACCTCTTCTCTTTGCCATATACACCATCTCATTGGGCCAGATAATCCAATTACATGACTTTTCTAACCACTGCTGATACCCAGCTCTATCTGTCATTCCCATCTGACGACCACACAGTGTCAGCTTGTATCTAAGAATATCTCTCTGACATATAAAAATGTATGCAAGCCTATCACCAATCTCTCTAAACCTGAACTGGTTGCCTTTCCAGCAATACCAACCAAAGTAGCTGAAAACTTGGGTGTCATGATTGATGACTAACTGACCTTTAAAGATCTTGCTGTTTCCATGGCTTGATCATTTCGCTTCAAATTACAAATAGGAAAAAATCCGGGCATAGCTAACTCAACATGCCTTCCAGCTCTTGGTGTAGTACATAGTTATCTCCCACCTTGACTATGGCAGTGATGTCCTGGTTGGTCTCCCAGCCTCTACTGTAAATTCTCTACAAATGATCCAGAATGCAGTGGCACATCTGGCCTTCAATCAGCCCAAAAAGTCCAACACCACCGAATGTTTGCTCTGCTATGTTTTTGTTTCTCTCTAAATTCCCTCTGATTGGGCCAGCCCATTGGCCACAGAGGGCTATCAGTGTGTGACACATATAATTGGTATATTGTTTGTCATTTTCAATCAGTAGTATGCTAACATGCTAGAGAGCCATGACACTGCTACCAATCACAACATAAACCAAGGTGGGTTGAACCTCATGGCATGGAAGTCACAGGACTGGCTGCTGCTGAGCCAGAAACTTAAAATGGAAAGATTAATACTAAAGATTAAGAGAGGTACACCACCAACTTCATTTCTTGAAGACACTGTTTTTATTAATCACTTCAAAAGCGAATGGTCTTTATATTTAGACTTACCTTGAATGTCAGCTTGTACTCCCTGGGAAGCAGGAAAAGCAGTGAAGCAAGGCAATATCATCCCTTTTTCATCAAACAAGAAAAATAAATAAAGCTTAAAAATGTCAGAATTAGTAATCAGAATAATCATGAGAGACTACCCACAATGCTCCCCGACGCTAAGAAATATGAATGGAATTATTGATAAACAAACACAGTTTATCATAAAAAATAAGAGCCTTGCTTGCAGGACCTTGAGTATGGCAACAAATTTAAACAAATCAAAGCAATTTTGGACAATCAAGGGGGGTTTTCACCCATAAACCCTCTTTTGGCGAAGCAAAAGTGTTCGGCATCTCAGATTTCAAGCTGAGGTCCCTAAAGATGGAGGCTGCAAAGTCTGTCAAAGTGAATTACCTATTTGGTGCCAGAGACAGCACCCCAGAAGCAGGAGCTGCTACGCCGAAAGAAGACCAAGGACTACTCGAGATGATGAGCAAGTGGAGGAAGATGTGGTAAGTAATGTTAGCTGATTAAAAGCTGTGGCAAAGATGTATTTGTGATGCATAGTGATACGTTGTCATTCAACTGAAAGACAGATGCAATTTTTTCAGCAGTTAAGGTTTTTATCAATCCTTCATAGAATATATCTTACATTTTTTAATCAGACCATTAATGATGTTTTTAAAAATGCATTTTACAGCTGAGCCATATTTATACATATTATAATACATATTTACACATTTATACATATAATTTCCAAAGGAGATGCCATTTTCATGGCAAAATGAAATAGGACAAATCATTTAAATGTCAAACAGGATTTTCCCACTTCAGTATTACAAGACTCTTTTGAGAAAATCAAGTTGAATTAAACCATGCCTAAATGTTGATTTTATTTACACTCTGTTGCAGTTTCAATTTCAAATTAGTGCCAGGGCAGTGCTGAAATGACTTAGTTAAAGGGTTGATTCACCCCAAAGTTACTGATAATTGGTTCTAGTATGGTCCCTGTAATTGAAAAACACAAGAAACGTGAATCTTGTGTGGTTTGACAATATTACAAAACGGTTTATTGGTTTTATTATGTTAAATAAAGTACACCATTGTCAGTTTTTAATATCTATTAATCAAAATAAGACACTCAAAACGTGTGGGTCCTGCCATGCTAAGTGAAACATTTCTGAGGGTTGGAGTTTGGAATATTTTACTTCATGGATTCTTGTTTATCAGTTGAGCCGTCCTACTTCAACTGCCTCCGTGTCACTGCAGAGAGATCATAGGCAAGGTGTACCCGACAGTGTGTTAATGAGCCATTTCAGCTAAGGTAAGCCTCTGTACACCATTGCATGAGGCCTGGCAAGCGGCTTATGTGCCTGGAGGTTAAATATAGCATTCTGGATTTGTCATCTTGCAGGGGTTGACAAGCGTTTTCCCCTTCAATATCGTTTTGCTCCCCTACAACAAATAACATACATACCTGAGGGTGTCTCGATGCCTTTTTGAGGACGAATATTTGCTGAAGTTGTGAAAGGATGTATGTTTTTATTCAAAAACTTAAAACCAGAAATGCTATTTAGCATTCTACTATATTCAGCCAGAGTATGTTAAAAACTGGAAAACCATACTGAATCAATAAACGTTTCAATAATACTAGCTTGAAATGTGAGACTTTCCTAAACATGTTTTAGGAAAAAGCGCCTCACATAGAAAATATCGACAGCCTAAAGGATTACATTGACGAGTGCCTTGAAAGATTTGTCGTAGGGAAACCCAACCAAACCCCTGCTTCCACTAAACACCCTCAAGCTCCAAAAGAAGTCAAAACAAAGATTCCGCCAGAATATGGAAGGATTCAACAGACATTCTGATATCTATTGATACGAAACTTTGCCTTTTAGATGCCCGTCTGTCACTGGTACAAATTTAACACAGGGAGTTCCAGGCATTACAGGAATTGTTGGAGTTCAGCCAGCAGCAGGTTTGTTCGTTTTCTGTAGAGGATGCAACCCTCAGAGTCTGTTAAATCCCTCACAGAGGGAATGGCACATATCTACAAATGCACAAGCACGTTTTTTTTCAGCCATCCAACATGCGCTGTCCTAAAAGGAGCCTGTCATGGTATAATGCTGAAACTCGCAAATTAAAGCAGATATTGCAGAAACTTCAGAGAAATTGGCATCCCACCAAACTGGAAAATTCTCGTTTAATTTGGCAAGTTAGTCTTAACACTTATAGGAAGCCCCTCCGTAAAGCCAAAGCAGTGTACTACTCGTCATTGATAGAGGAAAACAGGAACAATCCCAGGTTTCTTTTCAGCACCGTAGTCAGGCTACAGAAAGTCACTGCTCTATCAAGCCAAGTATTTCCAAAGCTCTCACTAGCTACGACTTCATGAGCTCCTTTAATGATCAAATTCTAGCTATTTGAAAAAAAAATCCACAAAGACTTGCCCTCAACTGGCACAGACTAAACTCAGGTCCCTTAGAAACAGCTGTAAAACCAGTTATATGTTTAGACTGCTTTGCTTCCCTTGATGTTTACCTACCAACTTCAATAATTTCTTTATCCAAACCATCAACCTGCCTCTTAAACCCCATCCCGCATAGGCTGCTTAAAGAAGTTTTACCTTTAGTCAGCACTTCTCTACTAGATGTGATCAATCTGTCTTTTTCAACAAGCTATGTGTCACAGTACTTTAAAGTAGCTGTAATTAAACCACTTCTGAAAAAGCCCAACCTGGACCCAGATGTTTTAGCCAACTATAGACCTATATTTAACCTTCTATTTATCTCTAAGGTCCTGGAGAAAGCAGTCACCAAAGAGCTGTGTGGCTTTCTACATAGCAATAACTCATTTGAGGACTTTCAGTCAGGATTTAGAGCTCATAATAGCACAGAGACAGCACTGGTGATAATTACAAATGACCTCCTAACTGTATCAGACCAAGGACTTGTCCCTGTATTAGTTGTGTAAATCCTAGTGCTGCATTTGATACCATTGACCATTTACTTTATATATGCTTCCTTTTGGTAATGTTATCAGGAAACGCTCCATAAACTTCAACTGTTATGCAGATGATACTCAGTTATATCTATCGATCAAGCCAGATGAAACTCATCAGTTAGCTAAGCTTGAAAGCTTCTTCAGGATGTTAAAACCTGGATGACCTGTCATTTTCTAATGTTAAATTCAGATAAAACTGAAGTTATTGTTCTAGGGCCTAAACACCTTCGTGACGCATTATCTAGAGATATAGTTTCCCTGAATGGCATCGCCCTGGCCTCCAGCACCACTGTGAGATATCTTGGAGTTATCTTTGATCAGGACATGTCATTTAACTCTCAAATTAAGCAAATTTCAGGGACCGCCTTTTCTCACCTGCGTAATATTGCCAAAATAAGGAACATCCTGCGTAAAAATAATGCAGAAAAACTAGTCCATGCACTTGTTACTACTAGGCTGGATTACTGCAATTTCTTAAAATCATGCTCTTCGAAAAAGTCCATTAAGACTCTTCAGCTAATCCAGAATGCTGCAGCACGTGCTCTGATAGGAACCAGTAAAAGAGATCATATTTCTCCTGCCTTGGCTTTTCTGCATTGCCTTTCCTGTAAAATCCAGAATAGAATTTAAAATCCGGCACCATCTTATCGTAAGGAGCTCATAGTACCTTACTGCCCCACCAGAAGACTGCAGTCCCAGAATGCAGGGTTACTTGTGGTCCCTGGAGTCTTCAACAGTAGAATAGGAGCCAGTGTGTTCAGCTACCAGAGTCCTCTCCTGTGGAACCAAGCTCCAGTTTGGGTTCAGGAGACAAACACCATCTCTACATTTAATAGTAGGCTCAAGACTTTCCTTCTTGATAAAGTTTATAGTTAGGGCTGGTTTAAGAGAGTCTTGAATCAGCCCTTAATTATTCTGCTAGAGGCCTTGACTGTCGAGGGATTTCCCATGATGCACCGAGCTCCCCTCTCCTCTTCTCTCTCTCCCTCTCAGTGCAACCTCATCCCATTAATGCATGTTACTAACTGGACTTCTTCTCTTTCCCGTAGTTGTGTACTTTCTCGTCCCTCTCCTTTCTCCTCCTATCACTTCCTGCAGGTGTTCCTGGCTCTGGAGCTGTGGAGTCTGGATCTGTGGTTGGGAGCCTCCTGCTGCCCCTGTGTTCCTACTCGACACCCTCTGCAACAATTACAACTACTGTTCCTCGTCATATTGCTATTATTACTGTTATATTAACATTACTATCAATATCTGTACCACTTTTCATCCAGTCTATAGCAACAATATCTTTACTTGTCTGTATGTCTATGTATTACCCCTTAGTCCTTCTGCTCTCTCCATCCTTCTCTCTCTGTCTTTCTCTTGCCCTACCCCCCCCCCCCCCCAACCGGCCGAGGCAGATGGCCGCCCACCCTGAGACATGGTTCTGCTCGAGGTTTCTGCCTCTTAAAAGGAAGTTTTTCCTTGCCTATGTCGCCCACCCAGTTCGGTGGGAATTGTTGGGCTTCTGTAAATAACTTCAGAGTACGGTCTAACTTGCTCTTTTTGGAAAGCCCTATGAGATAGCTTTTGTTGTGATTTGGCTTTATAATGATTAAATTAAATTTAAGTCAAATTTAATCTATATCGCCTAACGTTTAAAAGTCAAAAATGTAAGAAAAAATCACATAGCATCCTTGTGATCAGCCATTTGTTTTTGTTAATCTCTTAGGCAGTCTCTACAACAAAGCACAAACTGATGTACTGTATTTCTTACTAAAAGCATCAATAATGATTAATGAAAAAAGGATAAAGGATGCAATGCATTCAAACTAGATTAAAGATATCTTCAGACATGAACTGAAGGGTGCTTTAGTCAGAAAAATATTAATTTTAACAGCTATTAGCCAAGCAGTGTTTAATTGACATTTTATATAATTTAAGATTTCAGAAGTGTTTGTTTAATTAATAATGAAAGGAATTATGGTCTTTTAATTCACTTAATTAATTTTCACAGCATTTAATCATCAGATAGATTGCCAGAGGCAGTCTCTGGGATATATTTGACTGCACTTGACAGTGGTTTGAGTCTTAAGCTGAGTTAAAGAGCAGCAGTAATTACAACAAAGAAACCTCGCACATCTGGCCAATCCTCTATCCTCAGAACAATAAATTATTCAAACGGCTGAAATACAAAGCAGTGAAACAGATAAATACTTACCAGAGGTGTGTTTTCCCATTTTTCCTACCAAATGGTTTTGTTTTCGCATTTTGTTCCCTATATTGTTCCTAATATCTTATATAACTATCAACTCAAATTTAAATTTCCAGTGAATAGAGTGTTCATCAAGGTATGAAATAAAAATTCATTGCTCTTCCTATAATTGAAAAATGTTATGTCATACTACACCCATATTACTAACAAGATGATGATTATATCAAATACAGCTATAATTGTCAATCACTAAAAAGAGAAAAAAGTATAAGCAGAAGCTACAAAAATGGTCGCAATGGTCCTCTGACCCACAATTTTGTTTACATTAACACATAAAACATATTCAAGCCTGCAGCCACTAATAACAACACAACTCACACTCAGTAGAAATGTTCAATTCATGACTAATGTAAATCAAAAGAGATTAAAGATTTGCATGATAAACATCAATTAAGAATAATAAGTTCTGCCATTTTCACATTTATCATATTCATAACCACAAAAAAAAAAAAATTAAGCACTTTCATATTTGCCTTAGAGTGTGTTTAAAGAGGGGAGTGTGGGGTTATTGATCCTGAGGCGCCAGGAAACACAGTTCTCCCATTTCCACTATAATGAAACATAATCTCTTTAAGAGTGGTGACTTTGTCTCACAAAAAGCTTTCAGATCATCCAAGCCTCTACCACTTGGCGTTGGATCAAGTTTTTGTATGCATGCGATTTTGTGGGTGTTTGCACAAAGACTGGTAAGGAAATTAAGCAAATAATTTTTTACGACAGAGCAGGAAAACATCAAAATCAAATAAACAAAACAAGCACGAAAACGTTTTAAATACCACGGATTGGCAGGGGGGAAAAAGTACAATTAGGTAATGACTTTTGCAAATAAAATGCTAAATATTTTTGCACAATACTTAAGTCTTCACGTTAGAGTTCATAATCTGATTTATGTTCTTTGTGAATTGAACAAATTTCATGATCTGATTTTGTTCTCCACTAATTATTGTAAGAGCTCCACTAAACACATGGAGTTAAGAGGGGGTTATGCATTTGAATAAAATACCAAGGGTCTCTAAAGCAATAAGAGTATGCACTTTTAGTTATTTGTATGCATCTGTTTTATGCCCAAATAAACATTTAATTTCAAAAAGCATATTTGTACACCTTAGAATGCTAAGTAAATGTCTACAAAACGGGAAGCCATATAGTACAATGTTGTGTGGTGGGGATGGAAGAAGAAGGACCCAAATGCTGAAACAAATGGTGATAGAGGGTTAAAAGGAACTCAACCTGAATTTAATTCCAAAACATGTTAATGACAAGATTGCTCTGACAAAGACAGAAGTTTGAATTCTGAGGAGGATGGTTGCTGAGAGTTGGCAGCCGCGGATAATAACACAGGTGAAGGCTGACGACCAGGGGTCTAATTTTTTAAAAGATTGCATAGGATCTATAAATCTATATAAAAGTGTACGTACACACAAAAGCCAAAAAATGGCATAACCCCCCACAGAAATCAACCATACATGGTCAACGCAAAGCACTTCATGGATGTCAATGTGTATTTAAATAAGCCAGCTGATTAATGTTATTTCATGGTTAAAAATGGACACTACGAAGAAAAGATCAAAGAAACGCATTGATGTCTTGGCGAGTTAGGTGGAGAGTCGAATAAAAAGGTGTTGTGAGTGGCAGCACGTTGTTACACATATTCTGATTTAACATGTGGAAAACCAGACATTGCCGTTTAATGTTGTCATATTCTTCCATGGTGTAATGAAATCTAATGTTTGGACTGATCATTTCATCAAAGCCATCCAGGATGGCAGGCAGGATTGCACTTAGTGAGGGCTTTGATATCCCAGACTTATAGATAACTAGACAGAATTATGTCGTCCCTGAAAGTGGCTTCAGGCAGAAACTTCATTAAATGCTGATTAGGGGCTACATTTGGCTAAATCCTGCTGTTACGGGCAAGTTGCCAAAAATTACGGGCCAGGAAATCTTGTTGATCCCTTGAATAAGAATTAAAAAAAACATCCCTTCCTAATTCTCCCATTTACAAGGTATTCCAGCAGCACCAATGCATCCATTGCACAGCATCACTCACAAGTGTCACCACGGTATCAAATGTAGACAGCCTCATACTGTAACGATCATGAGCAGAATCAAGACAAGACTAGATAGTGAAAGAGAACAGTTTATTGGGATGTCAACTGCTGCAGGTAATCGGTGGTCAGAGGTCAGGAACAGGGTCAGAACCGTGGTGGCAGAGACAGGCCCGATGATCGGGAGGAATAGTCCAGAGTCCGAAAGCAGATCCAGAGCCAGGTGATCAGAGGTCAACAATCCAAAGCAGAATCCGGGGGCAGAGTCTGGGCACAGAAACAGGTCAGAGATCCAGGCAGCACAACAATCAGGTCCGACAAGGGTTGGGCAGGCTCAGAGAATTCAGAGGGCAGAAACGGGTCAGAAACAGGAAGGCAGGATAGAGGAACGCTGGATTAAACTCACCAGTGGCTCGTAATAATCTGGCACTAGTGACTGGTCTGAGAACTTATTAAACAGTCAGAGGTGCAGGTGGAACTGGTGGAGGCTGATGAGAATGGGGCGGAGCTGCACAGTTGTGTCAAAAGATTGATCAGACCAGCACTAGTGCCATGATCATTGTCACTAGTGGTCAATATACATGTTACTATGTGGTACACATCACCGCGATGATCATCGGGGAGGGGTATAATAGTGAAAATATTTTGGTGACATGTTGTATGGCCTTTGATTTAAGATGTAAGTAGTCTTATTGGCCTTTTTGTATTCATTTTAAAGATCCTTATGTATATTTATGGCTTACCAGCGTGACAATAAACAACACTGCTGTTTTGAAGGCGTAAGATGATGATTAAAGTTCAATATAGATTGAAATTAAATGTCTGAGATGAATCATGAAGCAGTGTGACTTCAGTTCCCCACTTCATCAGTTTCTCCTGTCTCCAGAATTAGCGTACGCATGGATCAGACTTTGAGTAAGGATGGAGGGAGTCACACGTTGTTTTCTTTAGAGATCACAAAGTTTGCATGGAAAGTGGCTTATGCAAGTGAATGCAAAGTCCTCAGAAACAAAAAGATTGATAAAACACTAGAAAAACACTAGAAATGCAGAGGGCAAAACATGGACAAAACAAACCACAGGTCAAAACCTCAAAGTCCCATTTTGATAAATAGAAGACCAAAGTTAAGAAAGAGGACGAGTGAAGCTATTTAGCAGATTAGTCTGCAAAATTTTTAACAAGTATGGTAATCCATTCCATATTTTACATCTCCTGTACCATTTTACTTAGTGTCTTGGTCAACACTATGAACCCCATGTTGCATCTTTTGATGTTGTGATGTATGGGTTTTCAGTTAGATTAGAAAAGTGACTGATAATATTTTTCATTTACCGTTTATTCAATAAAGTAATATAGCAGCAGTATAAAGATATATGTGTTGACATTGCCACAAAAGGTGTTACTCTTCTGGTTCCCAGCTTATTAGATCCAATCACCTGCTCTTTGCAGCATCTGAACATGGTTTTGCTTGGTGTTGGAGCATCAGAACGTTTTCTCACTGACCCACTTTTTTTTAAAAAGCTGCCACTTAAAGGTGAGATGGAAATATAGTGATCTGTAAAGTTAAGTTTCACATACAGTGATCCCTCGCCACTTCGCGGTTCACTTATCGCGGATTCGCTATTTCGCGGATTTTCATAATGCATTTTTTTTTTTTTTTGGTGCATTGTGCTCTGCATTCTGATTCGCTAAAAACTCACTCCCGCTTCTTGTATCAAAACATGCTACGAATTGTGCTATCATTTTGTCGACTCGTGCAGTTATGTGTACAGTACGTACATAAAACAGCTTGGCAAATTTACATTAAGTTGGCCAAATTATCTTGTAATTTCGAACATCTCCTAAACCCATAATGTCGACGAAACGGCCTGGACCGACAAAAGCACCTGCGGATGGGCCCTAACGGCGGAAGATGCTCCCTATCTCAGATAAAGTTAAACTTCTGGACATGCTAAGGGAAGGTAAAAGCTATGCAGCCGTTGCTCGCCATTACGGAATCAACAAATCTTCCGTTCGTTACATAAAGAAGGAGGAAAAAAACATAAGGACGACAGCAGCAGTCAATTTTAATACGAATGCAAAAAGGGTTGTAACTGTCCGCAACAAGACCATGGTACGGATGGAGACGGCATTAGCTCTGTGGATTAATGACTGCAGGAAAAAAAACATAACCCTGGATACAAACGTTATCTGCACAAAAGCGAGAATGCTGTATGAAAACTTTGCTGTCAGTGACGGGGAAGAGGGAGAGAATGCCGGGCCCTCAGCAAGTGCTGCTGACACAGTGCCAAGCGCATTTAATGCAAGCAAGGGCTGGTTTGAAAAGTTTAAGAAACGCTTTGGACTTAAAAATGTTTGTCTGCACGGTGAGATGGCGTCTGCGGATACCGCTGAGGCAGAAGCCTTCGTTAACAATAAATTCGCTTTGGACTTAAAAATGTTTGTCTGCACGGTGAGATGGCGTCTGCGGATACCGCTGAGGCAGAAGCCTTCGTTAACAATAAATTCAAGGCGATCATTGAGGAGGGGGGATATAAGCCCGAACAAGTTTTTAACATGGATGAGACTGCCTTATTTTGGAAACGAATGCCCTCCCGCACCTTCATCATGCAGGAAGAAGCCAAAGCCCCAGGATTTAAAGTTCACAAAGACCGTTTGACCCTGGCTATGTGCGGAAATTCCGCAGGTTTCATGATTAAACCGGGGCTGATTTACAGGTCTAAAAATCCCAGGGCGCTGAAAAACAAAAATAAGGATGATTTGCCTGTTTACTGGATGTACAATGCAAAGGCTTGGATGACAAAAGCGCTCAATCTGGATTGAGAGGTTGGTTGAGAGGAAAGGGGCTGGACTTTAAAGTGCTTCTGCTCCTTGACAACGCGGGAGGTCACGGTAATGATTTGGCATATGATGGTGTGCAAATCGAATTTCTGCCGCCAAACACTACATCCCTGATTCAGCCCATGGACCAAGGAGTGATCCGTGCTTTCAAGGCTCTCTATACGCGCAACACCCTGCAACATCTTGTTGACGCTATGGACTCGGATCAAGATTTCTCACTGAAGGACTACTGGCGTGGATACACCATCGCATCGTGTCTCCAAAACATTCAGAGGGCCATTCAGGAAATGAAAACGGAAACTCTGAAGGCCTGCTGGAAAAAACTATGGCCAGAGGCAGTGCAAAACGCAACCGGAGGCTCGCTTGACGAGGTCCACCACTCTGCCGTAGAAACAGCTGTGAATCTGGCTAAACAGATTGGAGGAGACGGCTTTAATGACATGAGTCCGGATGACATAAACGCCCTGATTGATGGAGACGCACAGCCGCTGACCGATGCAGAGCTGGCAGAAATGACAAAGCCACAAAGCGACGATGAAAGAGAAGAGGGAGAAGAGGACACGAGAGATGAGGAGGAAGGACTAACGCTTGGTCGCTTAGCAACCATGGTGCGAATGGCCACTGAACTTAAGCGAGTAGCTGAGGAATGGTACCCTTTGATGAACCGTTCATTACAGTTCTCCAATGTAATCGATGGTGGCATGTCGGTGTACAAGGATCTTTTTGCAAAGAAGAAAAAAGAGCGACAACAGCTGCCTATCACTATGTTCTTCTCCCGAACAAACACACCTGCACCGCGGGCTTCAGAAGAAGAGAACACTGCAGAGCGCAGTCAGGATGCAGCGGCCCAGTCTGAAGACAGTGAAACGGCCTACACGTGAGTCACTGTATTTGTATACATGTAATAGTTGCTAATTGTAAAAAAATAAAAGTTTTTCTATTTCGCGGATTTCACTTATCGCGGGTCATTTTCGGAATGTAACCCCTGCGATAAACGAGGGATTACTGTACAGTTAGACTTCCCTTAGTTCAGGTTGATATAAAAGGAGCTTTTTAAGGATGTATTTTGGACTTTTAATGTGGCCATGGCATGATAATTTTCCAACTATTTTATTGGATTGTATTTAATCAAGAAATACTTAAAATTTTCTCCTTGGGTACGTGTGTCAGAATGTGCTCTGATTGATCAATTTCATGTACACCTCCCAAAGGGTCATTACGAGGGTATTACGATTCTTTTAAAGCGTTTTTTAGGAAGCTACAACTTGGAAATTTGAGCATTGCAACACCTCAAATCAAGCTATACATGTTGTAATGACAATTTAATCAAAATATGAAAGTGAGCAAGAGAAGAAACTGCAAAAGTTTTGTGTTGAGCAAGCATGCTCATTACTTGCTAAAGGTGGAATTGTGTCACCTGTGAGTTTTTCACTCTATAAATATTTTTCTGTATTGTGCTAACAGATGTAGTCTGGGAAGTGCAGTAAAATGCCAACTAATGCAGAAACATTTGCAAGGAAAAGAAGTGATAATGATGCACAGAATACCCAGCTGTTACCCTAAATTAGATTAAGTTAAATTAAGTTAAGCTAAATTGTTTGTAACTTGTCTTTGAAAAAAAAAAAAAATTAAATAATAGGGCCATTACATAATCCGTGTTACATCGGTTAAGAAGTTACAACTTTGTTAAACATCTAACATTTAATACATAGATGGCAATACATGTTTATATTTAATGGGTTTTTTTGGTAGAGAAGTATACTCAAATTTCCATAATGGCACCATGTAAATATTTTAAATACGACGGCTCATGTGGAGTGGGGGGTGGGGGGTTGGAGGGGTTGTAAAAGTAACACAGCAAACCAGAAGTTAAAAACCTGCATCCCAAAAGTAACACAACAAACCAGAAGTAATCGCAAAATAAACAAGTGACACTATGTTTATCTGTTGTTGCTGAGTGCAGTATGGAACATGTAGTTGGAATTCTATCTGATACACAGAAGCAAGTCTCTTCTCTCTCTACTCTTTAGTTTTTATTGGAGGATAGAAAGTTAGTTTCTCTGTTTGTTCAGTAAGCCTTATTTTCTAGGAAGCCTGTGTTATCATCAAAGGTTTGATTCGCTGCTTATCGAAAGGCAAAAGTGAGGGCATCATTAGAGACACGGTTAACATAAGTCAAAAAGTTTGTGAACAGCCAGATCTGACTCATGTTGCTATGCAACTCAAACTTGAACATTGTAGACATCATGTCTAATTAGTGTTTCACCTTTTGAGAAGTGAAAAAGAAGTTTTGAATATCCATTTGAATAAAAGGTCCAGTTAATTAAAAAACAGAAAGAACAGTTTGCACCCATACATGGATATATTTTTCCATAAAATGTAAGTGACAGAATGTGTATGTACTGTAGTGTATATAAAGAGACAGTACATGCCTACTGAGTTGTCCCAGGTGGAGGACTTTAAGTATCTGGATGTGGGTTTTTTTCTAATTTCTCTCCTTCTCTTCCTTTCTTCCTTCTTATACTTGGACATCTCTTTGTCAAGTAAGTGGGGGCTTTGGGCTGTTGCTCTCTGGGTGCTGAGAGCCTCCTAACCTCTGGCAGCTGCTGGGGAATAGGGGTGCCTTTTCTGGCCTCGTCATCTGGGAGGTGCCCTTCTTCTCCCAGTCTTACGTATCCCTTCACCCCTCTCTTCTCTGGCACCAGTCCACAACACTCACTCACACACATTCAGGGTTTGGGGGAGATGTGTGACCCCCTCAGAGGGGTGAAGCAGACCTTTGTTGCTCTTCGCAGACACCTATGCCTCAGTCTTAATCACAGACGACACATTTATACCACACACAGACCTGTTGGGGGCATGGTGCTTTGCAGTAACTGGCGAGTTGGGGACCCTATTCTCAGCTTTGCACGGTTCCTGGCCCTGGAATCACCTGACACTGAAGGCCATTGGTTGGGACGAGGGCTGTGGAAGGGCTCTGCTGTTTGTCAGCGGTGGGGTGCATTCTTCCATATCTTCTCCCCTACCATGTTAGTGCGCGTGCGCGAAAGCTGCAGGCTGCCTGTTACGTCGCTCCAACTTTTATGTTCGCTTTTTTATAACTTTCTTTACTTTTTCGTCTTTCTGTTTGCTCCGTGGCCTCACGGTAACTCAGTGAGGTTTTGTCCTCTCTAACGAGGTATTTTTCAGTAAGTGTCAAGCTCCAAATCGTACTTTTAAAAAAAAATAATAATAACGGGACACGCTGCCTTTGTTTACTCCGGGGAACAGCTGATCGCACTGAAGCCGGCCGGCGTCGTGACCAGACGAGCTGAGATACAGTACCTCCCGAACTACGGAGGAAAACACGCCGAGGTTGCAGAGGAGGAAAAAACTATCGGGGGATGAAAGGAGGGTCGAGACAGCAAGGGCTTATTGAGAGGAGAAGATTTAAGCATTGTCTCCCCACTGTTATTATGGGCAACGTTCGGTCTCTTGGCAACAAGATGGACGAGCTAACGGCTCTGACGCGGGGCTACCCAGAGTACCGAGAGTGCAGTTTGATGTGCTTCACGGAGACGTGGCTGCACAGGGACATAACGGACCAGACTGTCTCCGTGGATGGCTTCCACACCATCCGGGCTGACCGGGATCCTAAGAGTGGCAAGCGGAAAGGAGGGGGACTTGCCATTCTAGTGAACAGCAGATGGTGTTACCCGGGTCACATCACTGTTAAGAAACAGCTCTGTAGCCCGGATGTGGAACTGCTTGCCGTTGGACTCCGTCCATACCATCTTCCCAGAGAGATCCCTCACGTCATCATTGCTGTCCTGTACATCCCTCCCTCTGCAAACCCAACATCTGCCTGCAGCATCATACACACCTCCATCTCCAAACTACAGACGCAACACCCCAATGCCCTCATCATCATGTCGGGAGACTTCAACCACGTCACCATAAACAGAGTTCTCCCGACCTTCAAGCAATATGTGAGCTGTCCAACCAGAGAGGAGAGGACCCTGGATCTGATGTATGCTAACATTAAGGACGCATACATCTCCTCTTCTCTCCCCCCTCTGGGCAGGTCAGACCTGGTCCACCTCACACCCTGCTATGTGCCTCTTGTGAAAAGGGTGCCTACAACCACAAGGACTGTGAGGAGGTGGTCGGAGGAGGCTTATGAGACACTGCAGGCCTGCTTTGAGTTGACAGACTGGACTGCACTTTGTGAGCCCCATTGGGAGGATATCGATCGGCTCACAGAGTGCGTCACGGACTACATCAACTTCTGTGCTGACTGCAATGTCCCAGCTCGGACCGTCACCTGCTATGCCAACAACAAGCCATGGATCACTAAGGACATCAAGGCCATCCTTAATGAAAAGAAGAGGGCTTTCAGAGATGGCAACCGTGACGAGGTGAGGAGAGTACAGGGGGTACTCAAACTGAAAATTAAGGAGGCCAAGAACAAGTACAGGAGAAAGCTGGAGAATAAACTCCAGCATAACAACATGAGGGAGGTGTGGAGTGGCATGAGAACCATCACCGGGTTCCTGAAGACCGGCAACATGGGGTTGGATGGCCGAGTGGAACGAGCCAACGAATTGAACCTATTTTTCAATAGGTTTATACTGAGGCCCATCCCCCACAAGCCTCTGCTGATGGTTTCCCAACGACGACCACTCCACCTTCCCCCACTCCTCCTCCTTTCAGACGCCCTGTCTTCTCCTTACCACCTCATTCCACACCCACCTACTCCACCCCTCCCCCCTGCTCTGCATCGTGTCCTCCACAACCTGAGGACCTCGCCCCTCCCACAACTGTCACCTCTTCAGTGCCCCTCACACCTGACCTGGTTCGAAGACAACTGACCAGACTCCACACCGGCAAAGCTGCAGGCCCCGATGGTGTATTTCCTGGGGTGCTTAAAGCTTGTGTCGCCCAGCTGTGTGGAGTCCTTAGTCTGGTCTTCAGCCTGAGCCTGCACCTCCAGAGAGTCCGCGTGCTGTGGAAGACGTCCTGCCTCGTTCCTGTGCCTAAGATGCCGCGTCCTAACGGCCCTCAGGACTACAGGCCGGTGGCACTGACGTCCCACATCATGAAGACCTTCGAGAGGCTATTTCTGGAACAGCTAAGGCCTATGGTCAGGCCCTTCATGGATCCACTACAGTTCGCCTACCAGCCCCACCTGGGAGTTGAGGACAGCATCATCTACCTGCTGAACAGAGTCTACACTCATCTGGACAAGCAGGTGAGCACTGTGAGGATCATGTTCTTTGATTTCTCCAGTGCTTTCAACACCATCCGTCCGTCTCTACTGGGTGAGAAGATGACGGCGATGCAGGTGGATGCCCCCATCGTGTCCTGGATTGTTGACTATCTGACGGGCAGACCACAGTATGTACGCCTACAGAACTGAGTGTCTGACAGGGTGATCAGCAACACCGGGGCCCCTCAGGGGACTGTCCTCTCTTCATTCCTCTTCACCGTCTTCACCTCAGACTTCAGCCATTGCTCTGAGTCCTGCCACCTTAAGAAATTTTCTGATGACTCAGCAATAGTTGGCTGCTTTGAAAGGGGAGATGAAGGTGAATATAGGACTGTGGTGGGCAACTTTGTCACTTGGAGTAAACTTAACCATCTGAAGCTCAATGTGACAAAGACAAAGGAGCTGATAGTGGATCTGAGGAGGGCCAAAACACCTGTGATCCCTGTTTCCATCCAGGGGGTCCCTGTGGACACTGTGGAGGAATACAAGTACCTCGGGGCGTACTTAAATAATAAACTGGACTGGAGCAGAAACACCGAGGCAGTCTACAAAAAGGGCCAAAGCCGACTCCTCTTCCTGAGGAGGCTGAGGTCTTTTAACATCTGTCAGACGATGCTGAGGATGTTTTATGAGTCTGTTGTGGCCAGTGGGATCTTCTTTGCTGTCACATGCTGGGGCAGTGGGCTGAGGATCGCAGACAGCAACAGACTGAACAAACTGATCAGGAAGGCGGGTGATGTTGTAGGGGAGGAGCTGGACACTCTGTCGACCGTGGCAGAGAGGAGGATGCTGTCCAGGCTTAAGTCCATCTTGGACAATGTGTCTCACCCCCTCTACAACACACTGGCCCAACAGAGGAGCTCCTAAAGCAGAAGACTCCTCTCACCACAGAGCGCCACCGGAAATCCTTCTTGCCGGTGGTCATCAATCTGTACAACGCCTCCCTCTGAGAGTCAAACTTGACCATTGACACTATCCACCTCTCATTTTGACCTACATATACACATATTGTTTTTTATGTATATATCTGGCTATATTTATGAGGAATTTTGTATATATATATGTATATATGTATAGACATGTATATATGTATATGCCTTTGTTTTGCTTATGGAGCCTGTAACAAAAATAATTTCCCTCTGGGATTATTAAAGTATTTCTGATTCTGATTCTGATGTTAATTATATCTTAGTGTTTAACATGGTGGTACCAGAGAGGGGAACGGGGGTCTTCCTGCACCCCTGTTAACTGGATGCTACATGAGGTGGAGAAGTTATGAGGTGTGCCTGATCTCCAAGCTCAGGGGCTGTGTGGGTTTAGTCATTGGGGGTTGCGTTTTGCTTTGGGTGTGCCCAGTGTGCTGCACAAGGGGAGACTGGACCATCCATCCATTATCATTACCGCTTATTCCCTAATGGGGTCGCGGGGAGAACTGGAGTCTATCCCAGTGGTCAACGGGCGAGAGGCGGGGTACACCCTGGACAGTCCGCCAGTCCATCGCAGGGCCACACACAAGACATACTGTACAAGGACAAACAACCACACACTCACATCCACTTCGAAGGGCAATTTGGAATGTCCACTCAACCTAAAATGCAGGTTTTTGGACTTAGGGAGGAACCCGGAGAACCCGGAGAGAACCCACGCAGACACAGGGAGAACATGCAAACTCCACCCAGAAAGGTCCTGGGTCCCCTGGGACTCAAACCCAGAACCTTCTTGCTGGGAGGCAACGGTGCTAACCAGGACACCGCTGTCCAGAGACTGGACCGTTTTTAAAAATAATTTTTCTATACATTTTTTTCTTTTAAATTTCTAATTAATATTTGATTTTGTCTGTGTTAGTGAGTGAGTGAGTGAGTGAGTGAGTGAGTGAGTGAGTGAGTGAGTGAGTGAGTGAGTGAGTGAGTGAGTGAGTGAGTGAGTGAGTGAGTGAGTGAGTGAGTGAGTGAGTGAGTGAGTGAGTGAGTGAGTGAG
>JABUIW010044429.1:839030-850216 GCA_013363375.1 Menidia beryllina | reverse complement strand
GAGTGAGTGAGTGAGTGAGTGAGTGAGTGAGTGAGTGAGTGAGTGAGCAAGTGAAGGAGTTAGCTGGCATGGATGACCTCTCCTCGCTGCCCACAACTGCATTTTATGTCATATCATATCAACTAATAAAACTCATAGAAAATAATAATAATACTCGGGGACACACATCTTACATATCTCTTGATCCCAGCATGATTCACCGCTTTAGTCATAATACTAGAATATCAACAAGTCAGTCCTGGTTCAACTGTTATTTAGATATGATAGTGATTCCAGACACCTGTACAATGATAACTCTATTCATGTATATTACATATACCATGAACTGGAATATGTACCTGCTCTCTCAATCTCACTTGCTCGGTCATTTGCTTTAAATCACATTTATCTTAGTTTAATTCTCTTCAATCCACTCTACTGTGTTGAAATGGGCTGTTCATACAATGTGGATTCAAGTGCTTTTAGTTGTGCTGTCACCACACAATAATCTGCCTCTTCATTTATCAATTTCTATGCTCCCACTCTTTCCATCAGCAAAAACATTTGGCCCGTCATCTATAACATTCGCTCGCCATTAGAGGCACACTCCATCAGCATTTGTGTCATAAGTGATTGTGAGGCACTTTGCATGGTTAATGATGCTCAGCTGCTTATTGCGTCCTCTACTGACAAGCCAAACTGCTAAAAAACTTAGTAGATTATGAATTATGAATTATTTTCCTCACATTTTACAAGCAATTCCTCAGCATTTTTATTACCAAGCCAATATTTACAAACTTTTATTATGTCAATTATAATTGAACTGTGAAATTTTCAGTTAGCACCAAACATTTTTTGTGGTCTTTATCTGAGTTGGTCCTTTTGTATGGTAATTTGAAATGTATACAGATGTGTAAAATGCACAAACTATACAAATTAAAGACCGTTCAGAACAGCTTAAGCGTTTCACTGTGATGCATTTTATGTAAGAATAGAACACAATTTCCCTTTTTAATTACATCAAATACATTTTCTGAACTTGTTTCTTTTTCTAAGTCTGGTTTATTTAAGATATTGACAATTGACATCTCATGGACTGGCGTTCAACTTCTTGTCCATGGTAAAAAAAAATATACCTCATCACAATTTCATTGGATGATGTAAATACGTCAACATTAGGGGCTAATGTTTTTCAGCAGGCGGGGTGGTTGTCCTTAGCAGTAAAACCCTTAGTTTCTTCAAATATCTACATCCTTGGCCAAAACAATGAATCCTACAATGCTCCGATAATCTGTGTTTTCAGTAAGAAAACAAAAAAGCAGAAAAAAGAGGAAAAGCTGTGTTGAGTGAATAACAGACATTGTAAAGTGCTTTGTGAAACTTAAATAAATAAGATGGTTACCTTCAGTGAATGAATGAAAGCCTTTATTGTCATTGTACATGTACAAAACATTTGTTTCAATCTTTAATGTGCAGGATTGAATGAATGCATTTTTAATGAAAAATAAAACAGAAAAGAAACATACTTACATTCAGCAGATATAAAACTTCAATATTGCCCTCACGCAGATAAAAAACGTTGGTATTGCTAACTGTTCCTTAGTCTATTTTTATGGGTTTTCAGCGCCTCGTCACTGGTTATTTAGGCTTTTTTAAGGCACCAGGTGTTTTAAAGTTCCATTTAAATGTAAAACTGACAGAACACTTCAATCAGGTTTGAATGTTGGAGTAACTGAATAATGTACGTTTAATGGCTATGTTGTTTTACCACCCAAGATTCAAGGTTGATCTCGAAACAACACATAACAACACATATATTTTAACAATATATTGGGACTGTAGTTTTATTGTTTTGGACAAATACTCATATTACAGGTCTCTTTTTTTTTAATGCTGCCTAATATGTGCTCCATTACAGATAAATTAAAAGGCTTTAAGGATATGATTCTTGAAGCTAATTAAAGCACCCATTCAGACATGCACGGAGTCACAATATGATATCAGTTTCTCTTTTCAAAAATCAAGAAGTCACTGACATCCAATGGCATCTGCTTACACAGCCTATACAACAAATCTAAATTGAACATGGCAGACAGATGGAGATACAGGGGTTGGACAATAAAACTGCAACACCTCTCATTTTAGTGTGGGAGGTTTCATTGCTAAATTGGACCAGCCTGGTGGCCAATCTTCATTAATTGCACATTGAACCAATAAGAGCAGACTGTGAAGGTCCAATTATCAGGGTAAGAGCACAGTTTTGCTCAAAATATTGCAATGCACACAACATTATGGGTGACATACCAGAGTTCAAAAGAGGACAAATTGTTGGTGCGCGTCTTGCTGGCGCATCTGTGACCAAGACAGCAAGTCTTTGTGATGTATCAAGAGCCATGGTATCCAGGGTAATGTCAGCATACCACCAAGAAGGACAAACCACATCCAACAGGATTAATGGTGGATGCAAGAGGAAGCTGTCCGAAAGGGATGTTCGGGTGCTAACCCGGATTGTATCCAAAAAACATAAAACCACGGCTGCCCAAATCACGGCAGAATTAAATGTGCACCTCAACTCTCCTGTTTCCAGCAAAACTCTCTGTCGGGAGCTCGACAGGGTCAATATACACAGCCGGGCTGCTATAGCTAAACCTTTGGTCACTCGTGCCAGTGCCAAACGTCGGTTTCAATGGTGCAAGGAGCGCAAATCTTGGGATGTGGACAGTGTGAAACATGTATTGTTCTCTGATGAGTCCGCCTTTACTGTTTCCCCACATCCGGGAGAGTTACGGTGTGGAGAAGCCCCAAAGAAGCGTACCACCCAGACTGTTGCATGCCCAGAGTGAAGCATGGGGGTGGATCATTGATGGTTTGGGCTGCCATGTCATGGCATTCCCTCTGCCCCATACTTGTGCAAGATGGGTGCGTCACTGCCAAGGACTACCGAACCATTCTGGAGGACCATGTTGAACCCAAAGGTTCAAACACTGTATCCTGAAGGAGGTGCCGTGTATCAGGATGATAATGCACCAATAAACACAGCAACACTGGTGAAAGATTGGTTTGATGAACATGAAAGTGAAGTTGAACATCTCCCATGGCCTGCACAGTCACCAGATCTCAATATTATTGAGCCACTTTGGGGTGTTTTGGAGGAGCGAGTCAGGAAACATTTTCCTCCACCAGCATCACGTCGTGACCTGGCCACTATCCTGCAAGAAGAATTGCTTAAAATCCCTCTGATCACTATGCAGGACTTGTATATGTCATTCCCAAGACGAATTGACGCTGAATTGGCCGCAAAAGGAGGCCCTACACCATACTAATAAATGATTGTGGTCTAAAACCAGGTGTTTCAGTTTCATTGTCCAACCCCTGCATGTCTGTGCATCTCTCGATCAGTACTTTGAATGTGTGATCTGTGTTTCAGTTGAATTCTGTGCTTCAAGTCATTGAAAGAGCTAACTTCAGAGTTATATGCTATGACAGTGTTTTCAAAGTAAATTTGCTCAACCTGATTTCTGCCGCACCATAAATGTCTAACCTAGCCATAGAGGTAATGTGTTCATGCAAATAATATTTAACGCAGTGGGTTTTATTCCTCATCTTATCATCTGTATCAGGAACAGCTTGCCCTCTCCAAAAGACGGATAAGGCAAAGTAATTACTTCGATTCGACCCTTTTCACCTGCTTTGACGGTCAGGATTCATTAGGCGTATCGGTTTATTAATTGACACGTAATTAAGGGTTGGAGACCTCTTGGGTCTGGCTTAGAAAAAAGAATATCACCTGCACAGTTATCATTCATTGACATTCGTTTGGCTTGAGTCTGTATTCTGGTTTATTGCAAAGAACACACAGACAAGGACACTATGTCAAATTCTTGAATAAGTCTTAAGCGAAAGAAAACTTTCATTTATGCATTTAGCAGATTTTTTTATCCAAAGCAACTTACAAAAGGAGGATTTGACATTAAACTACAACTATTTCTAAAGTCTGGCCTGCTGTTGTACCCTGGAGCAAAAGTTTTTCTGTACTTTTTGCGTGCAATTTTCTGTTTTTTTTTCCATCTTAATATATCTGTACTGCTCGTCCACAGCATTTTAAAATTGTGGCTTTTGCAGTAATCTGAGGCCCTTTCAAGCAAAGCACATTGCAGTTTCTGGGGGGGGAAAAAGCTTGGTACACCAATTCCAGTCAATCACATAAACCCATGGACACACTTGCAGTCTTACACATCTCACACTTGTCATCTGGAATATTCCAGTTACTGCATTAGCTGTTATGTTCTGTTAAGGCTTTGCAACTTCAAAGTCCTTAACAGGATTTGTCATGAGGAACTGAGCTGTTTTAGACTAGATATTATTTCAGTACCTTCTCAACATGCATGGTGTCTCAAACATACGTAAACAAAACTGAACACAACTGATCTACAAATTACTTGAAAGACTAGTCATCATATTTAAAGCTATTTTAATTGATGATATATGTAAACAAAATCTAAAATAGCCATGTTAGCCTGATTATTTTGTTGGACGCCTGAGAACGAACCAGAGATTATCATTGCAAATACATTATTGCAATGCAATAATAAAGTGTTCTCTGGCCTTTTCCTGCCTTCCAAAAACATGCATGTTAATTTAATTGGTAAATCAACGTTAGGAGTGAGTTTGAGTGTGCTTGTTTGTCAGTTTGTGCAGCTTTGTGATAGACGTGATGCCCCTCCGCCCCATGGATGTTTTATTTATGTTTTTTTTTTTACTTTATCCAGTTCAGCATTATAGCAGCAGAACGTACATCTGAGTGCTATGCTATGCCGAACACATTTGCTTCACCAAGGGAAGCTTCATGGGTAAAAAGCCCTGCTTGATTATCCATGATTGTTTTTGAGAGATCACAGCAGAAATTGGAAAAGTGAATAGGTCATACTTGACTATTCATTACCTAACTTAACCTTCATTATGTGTACAGCCATTGACAAAGTATTTGTGATTGTTTAGTACCTTTGTTCTCAATAGAAACAATCAATAGACACAATCTGTCTTCTAAAATAGATATGGTATTTCTAACAAAAAAAAAGTTTAAATGAAAAGGCAGCTGAAATCCAATCTCTGTGTGAGAGAGGTTGTCATAAAGTGAGCCTAAAGAAACCTTTTCAATACAGAAGACTTTATAATTGTATTTATTATAAACTATTCATACAATGAATGATAAGGCCTTGATCATTGTATACATTTTTAAAGCTACAATGTATTTTACAGAGAGACTAAACATGTAGCTTCCACAATATAAAGAAAGGCTTTTCCAGTATGTTCTCTACGTTTAGTTAACTCTCTTATAGAAGGTAAATCTTGCATGTTTTTTATACTCTTCATGTCACATTTACTTCTTTGCATTTTTCTTTACGCTTTACGTTTAAACCGGTACAAGTGAGCTGTAAAAAAAACTTCCCATTTCTCTTCCTCTTATTTCCATTTTACTCCTCTGTCTGCTCAAAGTGCTATGAAGTGATTGGTTGTTTCATCAGCGGACTGACACACTGAGCCTTGCCTGAGCCTTGCACGCTTGGGGGCCTCTATTTTATTAACATCATTTGATTGCCAGTGTATGAGCGCAGAATATCTCTGGCATTGTGCTCACAGTTGAAAGTGTCCATCTGGGTGTGAGTGGGATGATAATGTAAAGAAGGTAATATCTTGGGCACACATCACATCCTGCTGGTGTCAGGGTCGGAGAGACTCTGGGGCTCTTTTTACTATTTTTATATGAGACATGAGAATATTACATTCAAGTTAAACGTAAAATGTAAATGTTTCCATGGATGTCCGTGGAGCAAACATAAACATTAAAAGGCACTTTATCTGACTTCTGGAACACAAAGTCTGGGGAATCATCCAGTTGGACCAGGAAGATGATGGAGAACAGCACGCTATACTATCCTCATTAATCTGCTGTTATTAAAAAAAAAGTCCAGGTGAGAACTGGTTTAGAGGATTTTCTGTATGAAAGGAAGGTTCACTATACCTATCGAATAAATCCTTGTAAATTCATTGTATTTTTTTCTGCATGACCACTGGCATTTAATCTGTAACCAAACCCAATCTTGTGAAATGAAGTTTAGATTGAAATTCAAACTGGAAGATGCACCCCAGCCTCTCTTGCTGCATCCAATTACCTCATCATGCACCTCAGCTCCAGCCAATCACCGTCAAGCCCTTATCCCTCTTCAGCCAATCATCCTATGAGGCTCTGCTTTTAAAGACCTCCATTCATGGACTCTGCTACTCTTCAGCTGAACTTCAACCCTCCTCCAACCCGGCCCCTCAAGCTTCTCCCGGCTTTCTTCTCCTCTGGCCTTCACTCCAGCACCGGTGTCCAGATCCTGGGGGAAGATATCTCTAATCTCAATCCAACAATGGTCAACCAAGGTCACTGCCATTTACAGCTTCCACATCTTCTGCCGGGGTCTGAGTGTCTAATAACTTTCTGATTTATCAATAAGTCCCTCTAATTGCCTTTTTTTTCTGTGTGAGTTTTTCCAGGTTGAAATGTCAACTTCATGCAAGTTTAGAGTCACATCTCTATTGATTAATATCAATACTCAATTGAGGAATATCAACAAATTGCAGACAGTTGGATTGCAGTTGGATTGAAATTGGTGAAAGAGACGAGAGGGAGCAGTTAAGAAGAAAAATATCCATCCGTTTCCAATGGCACTTACGCCGAAAAGGGTTGCAGAGGGGCTGGAGCCTGTCCCTTGAGTAAGGGTCCACCTTGGACAGGTCTACAGTCCATCACAGAACCACACTACATGACAAACAACTACACTCATTCTGAGGGATGAGTCACCAATAAACCTGTCTATTTTTTGGATTATAGAAGGAAGCCAGAGTACCCAGAAGGGACCAATGCTTACATGGAGAGAACAAGCAAAGTCCTAACAGAAAGACCAGGAATCCTCTTGTGGTGAGGCAATGATGCTAACCGCCACAACATAGGCAAATTAAAAACTACATTAATAGGAATAAGAAATATTATGCCTTATGGTCATAGTTTGGATAAATTACAGCTGAAGTCCATGTTCGACATGTTATGTTCATCTTGACCAAACCAGTTGCTAAAGTGCAGGTACTACCAATTTAAACTACGTTTACAGTAAGTTCTTGGTTTGGTGGTGGCACCACATTAGAACTACCCTAAAAACACATTTGGGTTTAACAGAGACAGACTCAAAATGTTTGACGTTAAAAGTTTTATTTACAAAAAGACAAAAGCTTTACTCGTGCACAGATTTCATCCACTCAGCTTGGAATAGATCCCCACAGCAAAGGCTCTTCTGTCACCAGGTGACAACGTCAGTTCAAAAGGGAAAGACGTCAATACTGGGAAATCAGTCATTAGTTAGACCAGATTCGTAATTCACCCTCTCAAAGGTACCTCAGTTATTTTATCCACAGAAGAGCTGTATCTTCCATTATTTGAGGACTGCTATCCATCTCAAATCCATCTCAGAGGAAATAAAAGGGCTGAGAAGTCATTTTTGCCATTGCAGCAAAATAAGCTTTAATAGTTTGTCTGACGTTGCCAGCACCCTGTTAAAACCATGGGAAGAAAGAAAACAAACAACATTTCCTCACTTTGGACTGCTAATCCTATTTCACCTTATTATGAACATTTCCACAAAATTTCCTCAATTTGATCATCTCTGCTCTGCATGATTTCCTTAAGGAGTTAAGCTGTCTATGTACTAGATTGTGAAGCTAAATCGTAAATAAGTTTTGTCAGCTGTCTTCACCATCTGTCTCAAGCATTCTCCTGATGGTCCAAAGCTTTTAAGATGCTGATGTGTTTGATTGTATCTAAAAATGTTCAGAACTAAATTAAAGTAATTGTGTAATATGATAAACTTTGAAACTTTGCCTCTTAGTAACACGTTTGGACAAATGTATTAATATTTATTAATATTGACAGTCATACGCAGAAAAAAATCTGTATATCTATGTATGCATTTGCAGGAAAGCTGCTGATCTAAAAAATTTAGCTTTGTTAACAAATTCCAGAGAGGAAGTGTCATCAGTTGGTGTTGCCAATATATTTTGGAAAAGTTATGTGCCCATTTTCAAACACCTTAAAATATACCATTCATGTACCAGCTAGCTTTCATAATAACTTTGCAATAACTGGAGAATTACATAAAAACAGCCCGAGAATCTCAGACTCCACAGGCCTCTGTACCATGTAATATGGTTAGTAATTGTGGAACAAATAAAAGACTTCCTCCCTCAGTTCTCTTCTCTGGCTTTAAGAAATGTGACCATTTTAGACTTTTCCATTTGAGAAAGCTGTGTACACTTTAGTGCAACACAGAATCCAATAAGGTGTACAGTGCAAAACAATAATGAAGTATCACAGTATACATACAATACAGTCTCCAGTATACTGCATCCCTAAAGAGTCAAGAGTTGCTTGGCAACAGGCACAAAGGTGACCCACAGTGCTAAAATGGTGGCATCTCTGAAGCAGGAAAACAACTTCGTTGTACAAAATGATAACTCCCTTAAGGATTTCAAAAAGAGTAGACAGTCACCAACAACAAAGAAGTGTCTGATACACGCTGACAGCTATGGTTTCAACAAATAAAAATGTAATAATTAGATTTTGCTTTCTGTTCCGGGCACTAAAAATAAGTGCTTTGCCTGAAGTGCAGGTTTCTTGGTGACTTTGATACGTCTTTAATGTATGTGCAAGACGAGAAAAGGTTGACAGTGTTGAATATATTGCCAAACATATATTTTTCTCTTTAAAATGTCCTTCTTTGAGGAAAAAGGAAAAGTCACTGCTGTATATGCACACATCTCAATATTTGAAATTGAGGAACCAGGTCAAAGAGTCAAATGTAGCAACACCATGATGTGATTTTACAATTATTTTTTCTTTACCATTTTCAGAAATATTAATCATGTAATATTTTTAAAAATTGGCTTAAAAGAAATCTGTCCTTCCTTTATTCTTTTACTTGTTCCCCAACATGTACATAATCTTAAAAAAGCCCTAAAAACGTTTGTTTAAATTTACATTTAGACTTCTTGCACTATGCCATTTATCAGGAATTTAAAACTCGAATCAACTTAAAAAGCGGAATCTAATATGCTATTTTAAATGAGGTTTTCCTGTCAGCTGTGCTCCTCTTCTTATCTATTTATTTTCTGTTTCCCTGTCCATTCTTTGTCTCACACTGCTTAACAATGTGCACACTGTTGATTGAATGTAATTTTGGTACTTGTTTGTTTGCAACATGTCACGCTGACTAGGATTAGTAATCTGTTGATTCCCTTTTGTGCAACTGATGGCCAAGTCTGAATGTTTGTGCGTTTCACTAACCTGTTTCTTTTTAAATATTATTAGTCATTTTGTGTAGTTAGACACCCTTTGTGTTTTTAATGCTGCAGAAAGATGAATTACAGACTCCACAGAAATACCGACACGTTTCTGGAAAAGTCAATGACTTTAACTGGTACAGTGTTGATTTGTTTATTGTTTTTTAATGGTCACTAAATCTCACTGCTTGAGTGACTTAAGCCACACACTATGTACTTAGAGACAGAAATTATTTCAGTGTAACCTGCAAAAGAAAATATCCTTGTGTACCAGGATTACAGTTATTTTCTAATATACTGGAAATCCAATAGCTGAAAAATATGTCCTGGTCAAAGTGACGCTACCTTTTAATGAAAAAAATGTTTTTCATGCTGTCGCCATGGAGACCATGAAATACTAAATTTAAGTAGTTAACCTTTAGTTGAAAGTGGACAGATTTCTTTTCTTATTACAGAAGAATTTGTCCTTGGAGCTTTTAGAAAAACTTCAGCCATAGAAACTTCTGTCTTTTCATCTCACCCTGGTTGTGTCACTGAATACAAGTCATCTGAGACCTTCCACCCATGTGAGTTTGTATTCGTGGTGCAAATCAAATATTTTGAAGTCCGCTTGCTGACACGTTTGTTAGATTACCCAACCTGTTCAATTTGAAAAAAATGACAGCATCATCTGTCATGATTCAAAGCAATGAATTCATTACCTCATTCAACACATACATTTCTATAAACATTGTTATTTTTAAATATCTTCTTTAGAGTTATAAACAGCACACAGTTGTGGCTCAAGTTTATCAAAATCTAATACAAGAGCGACATCATTCATTCTTAGATGTTGAGCTCTCCTTTGAGGGGTGGGTGAAGCAACCTTTCTTCTTTCTGGCAACCTGATGGGAGTCATTATTGAGGATTGACATATGGGGAAGCTGTGCTTCAGGAGGAGGCCATCTGGCATAATGTTTGCTGGCAAGTCCTCACGTGTACACAAAACAGACGTTTTAGATCCAGGGAAATTCTGTGCGGGGACAGATCTTTTTTCCACTGCAAATGTCTTTTCAACAGACACACTGGTCTGACGTGTAACTACTAATGTAGTGCATATTAAGTACTGTACTGATTCCCGTACGAATTTCTTAGAAGAAATTTTAGTGCTTTACTTCTTTTTTGTCTTTGCTTTTTGGTTGTCGGTGCTAAAATATGACAGAAAAAGAAAAAAGACCCACATAATTTAGAATGCTTAAGAATTAGCTGCATCACTCAGGAAAACAAAAGCGTTTTTAAAAGCTTTGGCCTTTTTTTCTTTTCCTTCCTAAATGTGGTCTAAAACACTACAGTCATTTCTGCCTGAGCTGCACAGCAGGCTGATAAAGACACTCCCAGGGTCCACTGAAAAATTCAAGCAAAACATAACAAGAATAAGACTACATAATATGATATTATTACATTAAAAATTATTCATTGGAAAATTTAAAAAATGCTGGTGTAATACTTATACACTTATCTTTTTCTGTGCGCATAGAATAAAGTAGTGTGTAAAACAATATAAGTTGCAGTGCTATGTATGTAAGTTGGCAGATGACCTTTTAAAAAGATGCCAATTTTTAAGGATTCTTTACAGAAACTGAGTTGTGGGCTAAAAGCAAATAGTTGTTTTCAAGTGAGTCTGAAATTGGACAGACATATCTCACTGTACATACATACATACATACATACATACATACATACATACATACATACATACATACATACATACATACATACATACATACATACATACATACATACATACATACATACATACATACATACATACATACATACATACATACATACAT
>JABUIW010044429.1:809618-836876 GCA_013363375.1 Menidia beryllina | reverse complement strand
CATAAAGACGGGACGAAAAAACCTCAACCAGGGGCACCACCGTGACAAAAAGTACTGATTATGATGGATCATTGTTTGAAAAACAGACAGAGACACTGGGGGGGTTAAGGAAATTAAGCAAATTTGAAGGAGTGACAAATCCTCTGATGCATGGCACAAAGAAAAGCCAGAGGAGTTATTATTTGTTGTTTTATTTTTTGCTGCAATGATGTATCTATGTCAACAATTACAGATTTTTTATTCATTTGAAATAGGTTGAGATCACAGTCACATCTATCTCAATAACCTGATCAAGAAGGATGGGTCTAAAATAAAAGAATTGATCAAATCAAAATGGAACATCATGGATATATTATGGATCCTCTTCATGAGAAAACAGAGTGACGGAGTGAAGATGAAAGTTTTACTTTCAGTTTGAGAGCGAGATGACCGGCGTGGAGGTGCGGAAACGGAGGGAGGTCAGACGGATGAGGAGAGAGGACTAACAGGGGTGAGTCCACAGGACAGGAGCCTGAGAAGTAGTGAGCGACACGAGGAGCGTAGTTTCACGTAGGTCCTGATCCAGACAAGGTGATGGAGGGAGGACGGGCAGGCGAATAATCCAGGGAGGAATCCAGAAGTTGCAAGGAGGATTTAGAGGAAACGCAGAGGACTGAAGGAGGACAGAAAGTTTAGTTTTCTCTGTTGATGAAAGATGTTCCATAGAACTGTGGAGCTAACTGGTAAGTTACCAACTGCATGGAAAATAACCAACTGGCATCCAGCCTCGGGGAACACGTCCCTCTAAATACTGCTGGAAGTTCTCCCTGCCTGAACACAAACTGAGGAGGAGAATGGCAGGAGGCACTCAAAGTTAAAGCAGGCCACTCAGTGACCCCAACAGCTACAGAAGATCTTTCCTGCCCACAGTCATCAATCTATAATAAATCCTTAACTAAATTACTTACTTCAATATTCAATTTTCCTCTGGGATAAAATATTTTTATTGAATCTATACATAAAAAGATCTTCTAAAATGTGTGATTTTCTTTTTAATGGAGACGTAAAATAAAGAAGCAAGTCTGTGAGTTATATCTTAAATAATGAAAACAGCATTGGTATCACATTTAGAGGTAGGGGTAGACTGTTTATACACAGGATTTAGGAAATTGCATAATTCTGTTTTATCACATTCATTGGATTCAACAACATCGCAGTGCAAAATATGTCATCAGTAACTATCAGTAAAACTGTCTTTGTGCATCTATTCATCTTGTAAAAAGGCTCTCTAGACTTATGTGGTAAATAAAATGTCATCAACTGTGCGATAACAATATTATTGTTGCTTTTGGTTTTGCTGCTGCTTAATGTCTGCTGTTTAGAAAATGTATTTTATGCAATTTAGCAATTTTACTGAATAAAATTAACATAATATGGACCACAATTTTAAACCATATTCAAATTAGCCTAATAAGTTGTAACTGAAGTTGTGGTAATTTATTGGCAAATTCATCAGTCCCATGCAGCATGCCACAATCCAATAAAGTGTCATCACAAAAACTCCTCCAAATCAATTCTATATCAATAAAGGTTTGGTTATATATACTCAGGCTACCCTTATTTTGGGTACACAGCCCTGGTATTGTTTGCCGTGTCTGTGTTTTGACAGGCTCATCCTATAAACTGTCTCTTTTCCCACACAGACAAATGAATTGGTTGTTTATTCAGTTATGTTTAGAGCTAATAAATATTCAAATTCGACTTTTTGGGTATGTTCTTAGCTACAACTGTGCAGAGCATCACACAGAAGGAGGGGTACTTGGAGAGCCACAAAAGTTTAGCTTTACATGCAAAATTACAAAGACTCACATCCATATATATCTCAACCAAAGAACTTTATAATTACTTAGCCTCACGACATGCATTGGCTGATCAGATCTCGCCGATCTGCTAAATCTAAGTCTTGCTGATCATCTCTGTTTTACTTTTTTCTTTGTAGTTCTCTTGGCATTTCATTAACTTTGTATTTTCAAAGTATAGTAATCAGATATAAGTAAAATATGTGAATTGGAGTAGAAGACTAACTGTGAACTAAATTACAGCAGTGACATATACCACTTACCACTTGGAGAATGTTAAAACAAAAATTATGCTCAGTAGCTCATCTTTCTTATTAGAATCCCCCCCTGATCTCCTCACTCTCTCCATCGAGCTGTCCTCTGAGTTCTTTTATACCACCCATCTTTGAAAAAAATCTTCAAAATCAGTTTCTCATGCAGAAAATAAGAATATTGAGTATTTTTGTTGTTAAAGTAATTGTGGAGTATTTCTTTTTCCCCCTCTGCTATGTAGTAGTACATTTTAGGTAATTTCTTTGCTAAATACAGCACTGAATACTGCTTTTATGGATTATTTTTACTGGAATGAACTTACTGGCAGAGGGACAATTTTAGCTGCCAGAGATCCTGTTAGATCTTCAATATTTAGCTAGCTACTTATCATTAATTTGCATTCCTGTCACACCAGATGTATCATCCCTATGGGCTGAGTGAAAGAAATCCCAACAGTAAATTAGGCCCATGTATAAACAACACTTTAAATGCTGCGATCCCTGCAATTTAATGTCATGAATGATGTTCTTCATCAAAACAAACAGAAAACACCAAAGTTAATCAAATGCAATGCTGGTATAAAATTAAAGTGATCGTACCTCTTGAAATGCCTTCTAAAGTGTGTGTTGTTTGCATAATTTATCTATTTGAAACATTATGGACCAATGGATTGCTGCCCAGTTCAGTTCTTTATTTAAGTTTTTTTTTAATATGTTAAACTCGATCAACTACAGTGAAATGAAATATGTAAAACTTTGTTTTTTCCAAAAGGTTGATTTTAGATCTAAAAGCTGCTAAACTGTCTTACCTTGTTCATTTCTCGTCTGGCCTACTTTTTCCCAGCAGAGGGAGGTAATTTGTCTTCAGTTTTAAAAAACCTGCTCCTGAACCCTGCTTCTTCTTCATTGTTTCTCCATCACCCAAGTACAGGTAGGTGTCTCTATTTTAGGACAACAAAGAAGAAGTTTTGGACAACTCGGTGTGTTTATGCGTGAGTGCGTGCGTCCATATGTGGGTGTTTATGGGAAAGAGAGAGAAGAATCGAAGGACAGAAGGAAAGCTGCGGGGTTGATCTCTACAGGCAAGCAGTCAGCTGGGTTTCTATTTCAGTCCATTTGGTGGACCCCCCATTCGCCCTTCACATGGCATTCATCCCTTCACAGATCATGGCCGATGATACGAGTAGGTAAGATACATTTAAATGGCACTATGTCTGGTGTTCAAATTCAGTCCTGACATAATTAGCTGTCTCCAATCAAACAATTGACAATGATAAATGAATCATTGTCAAAAATCTTTTTTTTAATTTCTCACACTGTGTTCATGTGGCTGTAAACTTTTTGCTTTGGAGGTGCATGTTTCCTATATATTTCTCACCTTTCTAACACCTGCCCAATGTTTAAAAGATTTGACTGTTTCCCATCCTTCACATATTGTTTTTTCATTGTTCTTGCAGCCTTATAGTCCATTGTCCATTAACAGCTGTGTAATAAAATACAAAAATTGATAAGCGGATTCCTATATGTGCCTCTGGGCTTGGCTAGACACCAAGCTGAACGAGTGACAGTGACCACCTGTACAGGAAAGAATAGAGTAGGCTATACTTCACATATTTAAAACTGATATCTTACCACCCTAGTACAAAGGTCATAGTTTTATTTTGTAGGAATTTGATTAAACCGGCCATTTGTCCCGCACACTTGAGTGAACAGAAAGAGCTGACATGTCAGCTGATCAACACCTGTTGGTGGCTTGGGTCAGAACTCCCAGACAGACTGAATAAGCTTAAATGGACAGTAGGAGGGAACTGGGAACATCTGGCAGGTCATTTTTTTTGGCAACATCGTCAACTTGCACTTAAAGGTTTACATGATTTTACTAAAATACATTCATTTACATGTATATTATAATGTACATTAAAATAAAATGTTTGGTGCACAAAGAATTGGTAAAACGTTTGGTGGTTCATTTCAATGCTTTATCAAGGTAGAACATAAAGGAAGGCCCTGAGTCAAGACCCTGGTGGTGAGAATTTGGCAGCTTTTAGGAGGGTCGTTTGCATAGAAAAATATTGGAATTTTTCTGAAGGCCTATTCTTTTTTTTTCTAACCTGGTCCAATACAATGATGCAAATGCTTAGTTTTGGTTTTCATCTGCCTCTTTTTTTTAATTTCTCACATTGTGTTTAAGTGGCTGTAAACTTTTTGCTTTGGAGGTGCATGTTTCCTGTATATTTCTCACCTTTCTAACACCTGCCCAGTGTTTAAAAGATTTGACTGTTTCCCATCCTTCACATCAGTGGCGGCTGGTGACCAAAAATCTTGGTGGGGCTGGTGTGCCAATAGATTTTCCTGCCAAACCCAGTGCATGCATTCAAGTTAAAAGTCATAAAATTGCTACAATTCCAAAATAAGCATTTAATTCCCCTATCAGCAGTTTACATATACAGTTAACCATTTAAAGCTATATTAGGTCTTATTCTGGAAAGGAACAGTATGAAATACAACACTCAGTTTCACTATTTGTCACCAAACACACAAAGTAGGCACACAGGTGGTTAGCTTAACACAGTTAGCTTAACACAGTTTTCCATATGAACTCGTGATATTTCGTGTTTCTTAATTGTTCAGAGAGGTGTTCTAAGTCTGTCTGTCCAGACTGTGTCCACGTCAAATCACTTTTAAAAGGATGCGGGAAAAACATAAAAGTGCATTAGCCGTCCCACAGGCTGTTAGACAGGATTTACGCTCGAACAGCTCCTGCTAAAGGCCGACTGTAGGACTTAGCTTTTTCATTGGTTCGCTGCGTTAAATTTATTTCGGACTTGTCAGGTCCCAGCTCCTTTACATTGAATTTTTCCACCATTGTCCCTCTCACGAAAGGGTGAAGATCTCAGTAAATATCTCACTGAATAATGTGAAAGCTGCTCTTCAACTGTCGTCGTCGCGGTCATCTCTACGTCACTGCCTGACTGACCAATAGCTATAGGTCTGTGGCTCTGGGGCGCCAGTTCCAGGCGCCCCAGAGCCAATAATTTCGGCGATGCTGATTGGCCAAATATTTATTCATCTTCCCTAGCAACATTTTTCAATTGGTTATTTCGCTGCACTTCTGGGGCGCTTGGGGCTAGCGCCCCAGAAGAGAAACGATACGTTCTGTGGGTGGAAATGCACTGTAGAATGAGAGTCAACTGGTGGAAGTGTTGTTTTAATAATTCATATTACATGTAGCCACATACTATCAAGTAAAACTGACATTGATAATACTTTTGAAATATATATATATACATATATATATTATGACTTTCCCCCTCCACATCTAGGGGGGGCGGCGCCCGAGCGCCCCCTATGGGCCGGCCGCCACTGCTTCACATATTGTTTTTTCATTGTTCTTGCAGCCTTATTGTCCATTATTTCAGATGATTTATTTTAGTTAAAAAAAATTCAAGTAAAAGTAGTGTTTTTCAGCAAAGGTTTTTGCCTACACCGTGTAGAAAAAACATTTGAAGATTGAACTATTCATAATATATTTGTATTATTTTCATTTATTTTCTATAAAACCTTCAGCTCACACTTACACTTTCTCAGATCTGATTCTACATGTGCACAAATCTGCATGCTCATTTCACAGTGTGACATACAACATTTAACTTATATTGGTGATATTTCACCTGAGCTGTCCTTTCAGAAATTGCACTTCATTTAGATGCAGTATAGATTAAGCACGCACCAAGTTCAGTTGGAATGATTATAACATGATCATGGTTGACCTTCTATCAAATTTTTACTCCTGTCTTTTATTTATTTCTATTTCTATTTTGTATTGTTTTTTGTACTTTTCAGCCATTAACCTTGGATTTCTACGTGTTCCATTTCACATCTTCGCCCTCCTTTTCCATTATTGTCCCCTGCACCAATTCCTCCCCTTCCTCCAGGTTTCTCTCAGGTTTGACCTTGGTAGAAATAAATATTCATGAAAGCCATAGACCTATCAAAATGTAAATTATGACAGGTAGAGTCAGATATAAAAGTGGGTGTTTTGTGTAACCAATGAGGCATGCCTTTCGGAGCCGGTCAAATCAATCTGGTTTGAGGGCACCAGTTCCAAGAAAGAAAAAAATTGACAGGTGTGATGATGTCACTGCTGCTGCGAAAGAGATAGCAGAGCTAACCACTGGTTTTGTAATTGTATTATTGCCCTCAACTTCTTTTTCTTTTTTTTACCATTTCTCCCTATCATGGTGAAAAAGGCAGCCCTGTGACTCCAGATTTCTCACTTAGGGTCACAGTTCTATTTTATCTGCCGCTGGTTTCTAAATTGATTTCACAAGAAAAAAAATAGATGTGGTTTTTAGCAAAGAATGACCAAAAGACTCAGTTCCCTCAACCATTACTCAGGATCTGTCCACAGAAACAATAGCCAGGCTTAAGATATAGCACACTATCCCTACTGATAGTTGAAACTGAATCAGCTTGAAATTGTCTGTGATTCAAAGGAAATGCATTCATTTTATCCATCTACCGATTAAATGTTACCACCCACCGCACATCCAGTTGTGATAGGAAAAAAATCAATTAGCTTTTAAAATTATTGTCAAACAAAACGGCAATGTTAGATGCAATGTTAATTTTAAATTCTGGTTGTCAGTGCCATGCCATGTGCAATTCAATGGAAAGTCCATGAGATTTTTTTTTCACAGATTTTTTTTCCTCTTGAATATGTTGAAGTTCAACTTTTGTGGTGGATTGTGGAAAAAGACAGTACTATGTCCCCGAAAGATAAATTATGTAGTGAGCAGACTAACAAAGACTAGATTGATTATTTGTTCCTGAACACTTAAAACTAACAGCACTTTTGACGTGATTTGATGCAAATCAAACAGAACTAAATCAAACAGAACATTGTTTGTTCGTCACAGTGACAAATCCAATTAGCAAAAACAAACGTTTAAAAGTGTTTGTTTTTTTAAATGAGCAAGTTAGTGTGACCATCAGTTATCACAAATGGCCTGGCTCTTAATTCTAACCAAGTAAATTTAAGGTATAAAAAAGTAATGAAAGCTAAATTAATGAAATGTTATCAACAGAATACATGCATTGTGGTTTTGAAATGGGGTCTTTTAGTTGGCAAAACATCATCTTCTTTGCTTTACCTGTTCCCACTGTAATACAATAATACGCATTGCAGATTTTATTTAGAATCTTGCAGAAGCTGCATGGAATTCAGAAGGTGACCATTTGGTGAAAAGGACAAAATAGAAACACGTGAGAACGTTAAAAACTGATTGGAACAGATCAAGTGTAAGAAACTCCCCCAGGCCCTCAGCATAGACTGCAAAGAAGAAAGTAATAACTGTAAAGATGACTATACTCCATATAGTAAGCAAGGTTTTCCTACTAAGTCAAGTCCACAGAATCCATTCTTTAAACTTTTTGAGGGAGATGGATTATGAATTCGTTACATTTCAATGAAAAGGATTTTTATGTCTCCTAAAAATGTCACTGTCAGGTAACTCACACGGTGAAAAGTAGACGGGTCCCCAAAATGTAAATGATATATTATTCCTGTTACTTTAAACCAAGCAGTTGAAATAGTCAATTGATGATAATAACTGATATGTGGTACAGAGGTGGGAAAAAAATTAATCATCTCCAGCTATGCTGACAGAGGTGCGACAGCTTATTCTGCCAGTGGCACTCCAGTAAGGATTTTGATTAATGTTATGGCTTTGTAAAAAAATATATTTTTGCATTTCTTTAGGAGTAATAATTGGCAACTGAGACATTAGAGAGGTAATTCATCAAATGAGCTTACATTTGCCTTTTTTATGAATCATGTGATCCAGCTAATATTTCTCTTTAAATATTTTAAGAAAATTAAATGGGACCATTAGCTAAGAGATAGATTTTCCAACCTCACCCAAATTGCTTATTTACTTTTAAGATCAATACTTTCTAATTTTTTCATTTATTAAAAAAATGTTAATGAAAGCTTAGAACGTTGTTCTACATGTGATAAGAGACCCTGGTCAAAAACACTTCACTGCAACTATAGACAGATGTCTGCCCCCCCAAAGGAAATATTAAAGGACTGTATTTACTTACAGCACATTTCTAGTATATCTGAAAACTCAATGACTCACACTACGTGCACTGATTCAGACACATCAGAATGCAATGTTTGGACACTTCAACATGTGCTTTGAAGACACCAGAAGTTGAACCACCAGACTTCATGTTTGGCTGTCGACATCTCTTACTATTGAGCTACATGGCTTGACAATGTTTTCTGACATTTTCCAACTGAAGAACAATATTTAAAGTCCTACTGCCTCTTTTCTATGTTTCTTCTGACCCCTTTACACAAGCGCAACTGAACGTGATCTGGAATCCAACCAAAATGTCTTAGCATTTTTCATCTGTGTTTAAGAGGAAACCCTGAAAGCATTGATAAGTAAAAATTATAATACTTTTAAGGGGGATTAAAGGGGGGAAATAAAAAGATTTATCATAATATGAAGACATCAGAAAAGCAGGATAAAGACAAGATGCTCATACTCTTTTTGCTTGAAACCATAATCAAAGTTGCCAATTTACAATTGTCTGAATGCTATTCTAAAAATGCTGATGCATGGCACGAAAATGATTATTCCCCAGATGTCTTTTTTTCTGACCCTTGGTAATTCAAGTTGACCAATGCAATGCAATGACCATATGGTCACATATGTTAAAGCAATGGTAAAAACTGACTTGCTAACACACATCACATGGCCAGTCACGTTCATGTGCTCTTCGGGACCAGTCTGACAACATATTTAAGATTTATAAGATTTTTACACCTTCCCTGTTTTTAAAAATAAAAACATAACATTCAAGTAATGCTCTTATATGCAAAGTAAAATCCTGCTGAAATGTATGGAAAATAAATTTGCCTCTTATGATTGTAATAAAGCAAGGATTTGATAAACACTTAGTTTATCTCCGATATTACATAAAAATATTTTAAGTAGAACAAAGTATTGACAATGTCTTATTCCATTGGCCTATTCCTGTAAATCAGAATCAGAATCAGAATCAGAATTAGGTTTATTGCCAAGTAGGTTTTTCACCTACAAGGAATTTGATTTGGAACAAGAAACGACATACAATGTAGAAATAAAAATATAAAAATATAGAATAAAATAAAATAAAGAATAATAATAATAATAAATAATAAAATAAAATATTGAATGTCCAACGACAAACCAGAAAAAGTTGAACGTAGTATTGGGTAAATTAGTGGGGTAGAGGGGGGTGAGAGAAGAATAGGTGGGGGTCACTGGCCTCGTTGATGAGGCCAGTTGCTGCTGGATAGAATCTGTCTTTATGGCGTGAGGTTTTGGTCCTGATGGTTCTCAACCTTGTGCCAGAGGGGAGGGTTTCCAAAAGTTTGTGACCAGGGTGAGAAGGATCAGACATGATCTTTCTTGCACGCCTTAGAGTCCTGGAGGCGTACAGGACCTGGAGGGATGGCATATCGCAGCCAATCACCTTCTCGGCTGAGCGGATGATACGCTGCAGTCGGCCCTTGTCCTTAGCGGTGGCAGCAGCGTACCAGATGGAGATGGAGGAGGTGAGGATGGACTCAATGATGGCAGTGTAGAAGTGCACCATCATTGCCTTAGGCAGGTTGAACTTCTTCAGCTGCCGCAGGAAGAACATCCTCTGGATAGATCCTTCATTGGATTGGAGCTGACTTTATGCCCCCAACAACTTGATGTGCAGCTGAGCAAATCTGAACATTTTACAGGAAATTAGTATTGATTTTAAACATTGCCTTCAAAATGTAGACATAAAATAGGTTATGTTTGTACATTACCGTGCTTAACTTGAGAAACTGGAAAAACTCATGGAAATTTTATTTTACGTGACCCTGAGCTTTTGAGTAGCTACTAAGATTTTTCTGGAAGAGTTGTGAAGTAGAATTGAATTGAATTGAATTGAATTGAAAGCCTTTATTGTCATTGTACACAGTACAATGAGATTTGGAGAGCAGCTCCGTAAAGTGGACACATAAATAACACATACATACATATACAATACATTAGTGCAACTGGAGTACTAGATGTTGATTTAGTAAGGTGACAGCTTTGGGGAAGAAGCTATCCCTGAGTCTGTTTGTTTTGGTCCGTATTGACCTGAAGCGCCTGCCTGAGGGCAACAGGTTGAAGAAATGGAAGCCGGGGTGGGTGGTTGAAGTCAAATTGGTGTTTCTACTGAGAAAAAGGTCACACAGGCTTGAGAAATAGAAGTGGCTCAAATTTCGATTACAGTTATATTCACAATATCGTACCATTTAACCCAGGGTGAAAAAATACCATTACTGCAGAATTTGTTGAAAATTAATTTGAGTGATATTTTCAGAGATGCTGAATAACACTCACTTCTCATGATCAACTGTTACCAATAAAAACAGAAAACGCTCACACAGCTCTGGGCTTTTGAAAAGCAACTGAAGACTTGAGTGGCTGAGGGCGAAAATGAATCCTTCATGTTGAATTGTAATGTTGTCTGTGATTAAACATGGTTATATTATGTAATGTAACCATGTTTAATTTTAATGTTGTGTGGTTACATTATGTGTTTTCAACGTTTTCATTCTTTATTTTAAGTTGTAGTCCGCAAAGGTTAGGTGGCAGCTGTCAAAAGTAGCGTTTGTTTCCCGCATTTTACAGCTGTTACCATGGAGAGCGTTCCTGCTCTGCTTCTCCAAACGTGATCTGGGAGCAGAGGGGAGATCTCCAAGGGCAACATCGGGTTTGTTCCCTTTTACCCAGTAGTGGAACCAGCTTAATTTCAGTTGGGAAACTATGAAAGTTTAAATTGTATAATTCAAATTAAGACCAAACAAGCCAAATTGTGAAGCTTCCATTGGTGCATGACGGCCACCATACCAGCCCTCATGTATCTAGCGCTCCCTAAAATGTTTATAATGCCACCCCACCGAGTCATGAAAACATTCAGGTTAGAGTCTGCTCGAGTCTGTAAACCACCGCTTAAAAGATGTTTGGAATCCAGATCCCTTCAAAGCATCCTAATTTATAACCCAATTCTAACACTTAGATAGGCAGAACATCTGAACCACTTCCTGCTTGAGTGACCACATTTAAGATCGTTCTTAATTTCTGCCAGAAGTTTTACATGTACAAAATACAAAAAGTCAAGAGAAAAATAAAAATGCAGTTCAATTTTATTTTAAGAGAAAAGCTGCTGGGTGCAGAAAAATCCCACTCGGCACAAACATTTGTCGGTATGAGCTCAGCTGTGGATTTGGACATGAACAAAATATTCAACATTATAAAGTATTTACACTCTCAGATGGACCCTAATTATTGGAAAGTGTGGAAGTAAAAACTTTTTGACTCCATTCTCCATCTTAATGTGTAAACTTGCTGTTTCCTGTAGAGTTCTTGGCTTCTGATCCAAATTCCGTCACAAAATAAATCCACTTTGAATAAGTGGATATTGCAAATAAACATTTGCGCACATATGTCCACATACTTCTGATGCCTGTAATGGACTGGCCTCCTGCTCCGACTTCTGAAAAACTAATTAGATGACATCAAAGAGAAGCAAAATGACATAAGAAAAGTACAAAATTAGCATAAAATACATCCAAAGAAGCTGAAAAAAGCTGACAAAGTGATGCAAAACTGAGAGAAATAAGACCAAAAATGAAAATAAATCAACACAAAGCTGCACAAGTCCTAAAATGACCTCAAAGAGAAGCAAAATTACACCAGAAACGCACAAAAGTACCAAAGAGCGTGGCACCCAGAATTCCTAAAACGAGTTCACGGAGAAGCAGAATCCCAGGTAACAGCTGTCCATATTGCTACAGACATGCATGGATCAGCCTTTCTCAGTCTGCTTTGGACCCTTTTCCTCTGATTCTGACTGTTTCAGGTGCTAAAAAGCTGCTGCTGATCTAATGTGACTGTTAAAGTGGAGACAGTTTCTCTCTCTCATGAAACTCATATGTTACTTCTTCTGCTCTGAAATGTGCAGCGTGTCATGTCACAAGTGTGCATGTCCTCTGGCGGCCCCTTGCGGCTCGGGGAAGAGCTGCTGGCTCATCTAAACCGCTAGGGTCTTCTTTAGGGTCCTGCTGCCCTGGGATTTGTCCAGCTTCCTCATGTGTTTGCTGACACATGACGCGATTGTGATTTCGACCAGCGGCCGCTGTAAATCGATGTAGATCAGCGCGTTCTCAGGGCCGCGCCACTGTTTGCAGAGCTCCTTAAAGACGGACTCATCCAGGCTCTCTATCTGCTCCGGGGTCAGGTTGAAATCTTCCATCTTCACTGCGTTCCAAATGCCCTCATAATACAAATCGCAAAGGTTAGAAAATTCAAAGCGGTTGAAGGCCAGCTTTGATTGGTCCATCATCCTCCAGATCACCTTCTGGATGAGTGAACTCACGGCCATTTTGGTTTCTGGCCGGGCCCAGGGCTCCCGCTCGGGCTCTGGTTTCCGTCGGCCCTGCATCCTGCTGAAGGGGCTACGAATGGCTTTGCCCATCCATGAGAAGAACCTCTTCAGGGCACTGGGTTTCTTCTCTGGATTAAACAGGCGTTTTTTGATGATGTCCACAAGTATTTTGTCACTGAACGGCTCCTTTGAGTTGAGGGTGTACAGCGCATTCACTGGGTTGTCCCACTTTTTGCAAACGTCCTTGAAAATCGGCTTTACCAAGTCTTGAATCTTTTCTTGGTCAATGGCAGAGAGTCGATCTTTAACCACGGCCCAGAGCGTCTTACACAGGTTCTTACACATCGCTTCAAAGTTTTCCTGGGGGCAGACAACTTTGGCTTTGTCGACAATTAGCATGAGCAGTTTGACCACCAGCACCTTCAGAGACATTTTTATTTCTGCCTCCAACCAGTATTCAGGCTCGTAGGGTCCCTCATCTTCAAAATCGTCATGCAGGGTTCTCCTTCCTGAGCTGTATGTGGCTTTATTATCACAGAGTTGAGATTTTTCCTCCATGAATGTGAGCCCTGAGTAACCGCCACAATCCTTGGATGTGGCATTGGGGTAATCAGTACAGTCACTGTATAGTTCTTCCAGGTCCCTCCTAAATGGGCTGCAAGTGGCTTTGCCAAACAGCGATAGAAACCTGTGGGCGGCACTGTTTTGCTCTGGGTTCAACAGGTGTTCTTTGATGCACTGCACCGCTGTGTAGTCGATGAGCGGCTGCTCCTGGTCAATGTAAAGTAACACCTGCTCTTTGCCGCGCCACTTTCTTGAAAGGTCCTCCATGATTACCTTGTCCAGGTTCTTGAACTTCAATGGATTGATGTAGCCCCAGTTTCCATCTTGGAATTCAGCCCACACCTTCTTGAAGAGTAAACAGCTGAGGCCTTCAACATAATATTGACTGCAACCAACGTCTGAATGTTCGACCATCCGCATGACCAGTTTCCTGATGATGATTTTCATAAACATCTTGATGTCTGACCTTGACAGAACGCCTCTCTCAGATGATTTTGATTCAACTTCTGGAACACAATATGAGTCAGGCTTCTGCTCAGGGACTCGATTTTCCTTGCATGCAGGGTCTTCCTTTGTTTTTTGGACTAAACAAGGCTCTGAGGTCTTTAATATGTGTTCTTTGAAAGAAGGGACAATGTGTTCCCTTGTAAATGCAGTTCCTAGGTTTAGGCTTAAAACTGCTAAAAGACCACTCTTTGGTAAAGACAGGTGTTCGCACATGCTGTTGAAAATTGTCTTTTGGAGGGTCTTTAAGTTTTGGGGGTTGACATCAAAGTCCTTTTCTTTAACTTCAGTCCAAATTTTATTAAAGAGATGTCTATAGATCATATTGAATGTTTTTGGTGCGTAGTTTGAATTTGACTCCTTAATAGCCTGTGCAATTACAGCTCTTATAAGTAAACTCACTGATACATAGGGGTTTCCATCACCTTGGTCTCGAATACACAAAGATTTCTGTTGATTTTTCATCAAGGCAAACTCCTGAGATTCAGCGTTGTGTTCTAAGTCCTCCTGCATTTTAGATTGCCCCACCAATATAGTTTGTTCGCATTGTTCAGTAATCATACAGTCCTCCTGGAACCAATCTTGGTAGTCTTCCTCCCTGGGTAATCCTCCCATCAGAGTCATGTCTTTGGGGCGTTCTTCAGTCCAAAATTCCCGTACAAGCGACACGTCCCAGCGGTCTCCTTCAACTATGTATCTCTCTACCAGGGTCGGGTCCCAGGGGTCTTCTTCATTCCTATATTTCTTCACCAGGGACACATTCCGGGGGTCTTCTTTATTTGTATATTTGTCCACTGGGATCACAACCTGGGATTTTTGTTCTTTTATATAATTTCCCGTTGGGGTCATGTCCTGGGCGTCTTCTTCAATGTTAATTTCCTGCACTATGGTGAAGTCCCAAGGGTCTTCATCATTTTTATATTTCTTCCCCAGGTTAATGCCCTGGGGGTCTTCTACAGTCTGAAATGGCTGCACCAGGGTCCCGTCCTCGGGGACTTCAGTATGAAATTCCTGTAACAGGGTTAAGTCCTGGGGGTCTTCATCATTTGTACATTTTTCCACCGGGGTCATTTCCTGGTGTTCTTCAACAGTCTGAAATTGCTGCACCAGGGTCACGTCCTGGGAGTCTTCTTCAGTTTGAAATTCCTGCACCAGGGTCACATTCTGGGGGTCTTGTTCAGTCTGAAATTCCTTTACCAGAGTCATGTCCTTTGAGTCCTCTCCAATCTTAACTTCCTGTAACAGGGTTACGTCCTGTGGGTCCTCATCATTTGTATATATCTCCAACGGGGTAATTTCCTGGTGGTCCTCTACAGTCTGAAATTGCTGCACCAGGGTTACGTCCTGGGAGTCTTCTTCAGTCTGAAATTCCTGCACCAGGGTCACGTCCTGGTGGTCTTCTTCAGCCTGAAATTCCTTTACCAGGGTCATGTCCTCTGAGTCTTCTCCAATCTTAACTTCCTGTAACAGGGTTACGTCCTTGGGGTCTTCATCATTTGTAAATTTCTCAACCGGGGTAATTTCCTGGTGGTCCTCTGCAGTCTGAAATTGCTGCACCAGGGTCACGTCGTGGGAGTCTTCTTCAGTCTGAAATTCTTGCATCGAGGTCACATCCTGGGAGTCTTCTTCAGTCTGAAATTCCTGCACCGTGGTCACCTCCTCGGAGTCTTCACTCTCAATTTGCCGCAACAGGGTCACTTCATGAGCAACTTCCTCAGTCTCACATGTGTCCTCAAGGTTATCCAAAGGAACAACCCTAGCTTTTTGTCCACAAAAACATCTAATAATAAAGCTCTTCATCCTTCCTCTCACTCTTTTTTTCTCAATTTTTTTTACTAGATTAATTTCCTTTACTGAATTCATTGTGCTGTCAACATTAGCCATCTCTGTATCCACACTGTTCTGGTCAAAAGATACTACACAGTCAAGAGTCTGGGTACACCTATGTGATATAACGTCAGAGAAAAGAATGTATGACCTCACAAGCGGAAGCCCCGCCCACTTGCGTCAGTGTTTTTAAATTAATTATTTATTTTCCTACCATGACATCATCTTCACAGTTGGAAGGTTACTCTTTTGAAAATAACAACCTTTTAGTGGAAATCACGAGCAGCAAACAGAACCTGTGCCTGTTTTTTTGTTTTTGTTTTTTTTTCCACAAGGAGAGTCCGCCCCCATAGCTATTAATCAGCCTGTTAGCGTTAGCGTCAAATTCAGGTCATTTCAGTGTAACAAGTCCCCGTGTTTTTCCAAAAAAGACTGAATTACTGTTTGAGATATAAAGCAGGAAATGTCTAAGTATACATTCGTTTGAGATGCGCTGTATTTGATAATTTACAGGCGAAGAAAAGTAGCTTGTACGGAGTTAGCATAGCATTAGCTTAGCGTAATGAACTGAAGTGAATAGAATCATTAGCCTTTAGCCCGCAGTGCCCCAGTGTAGCAAAGTACAGGGACCTAAAGATGTCCTTTTTTCATTTATGGCCGAAATAAATATATTCAAGGACTATTTAAGAGAGAAAATATGTGGTATTTTATAGCATTAAATAATACTATTATTGCACTATGTGATATTACGCATGTTTTTCAGTTTAGTGATTTTCTCTTTTAAGCTAATTAACCACAAATTTTCTGGTTTCTTCAGACAGAGGGAGCAGGTTGGAAAGGACGTTTTCAGTGTAAAGAAGCAGAAAAAGCGGATGAGAATAAGCAGAATCATCACCAAAGATATATCCAAATCAGTCACAAAGTCACTGGTAGTTCAATATATTTGTGGCCACTAAACTGTTTCCTTTCAGTTCCTGCATCAAGTTTCATATTGTGCTTTAAATAGATAAATTAGTTTTATCCCTTCAATGCCACCTTTATTATTTGTAACAAACATGCTATGTGGAACAATTAATGTTTTTAGAAAATAAAGGAATTTTTTAGTAATACTGTTCAAAATTTTGCATTTTATATATGACAGTTACAATGATTATATCATTCTGACTAAAAAACAATCGTTTTCTTTTTATAATTTCTTTGATTGGTCATTATAAGGTTAAATTCATTTTTAGGCAATATCTTCGGAAGCCTAAAAGTGAAACCATAAGCTTTTTAAAAGGGGCTCAGAACTAAAGCTGTATTTAAGCGGAGAGTTTGTGTCAAGCATTAGGCACAAAACATTTACAGAAACACAAGAAAAAGCTTGAAACTTTATTTATTGAACCTGTTCATTCCAAACAACCCAAAATATGTCATCGCTGTGATTTATGCTTTGATTCTGATGAATGTTTGAACACAATTTCTCTTAATAATTTGCAATTTTCATTAACACCCAACGAGTCAGCTTTGCAAATCTGCTTTGCTTTATCTCACTTAATTGTTTGGATCTGAGGGTGTTTTTAACCCTTTGGCATCAAATCTGATCTGCAGATTTCTGGGACCAGTGGCTTCATCATAGGGTCTAGCACTTTTTTTCTAAAACGGTTATAGTTGGGTTTTTTTAATAAAAAAAATGTTGTTTCTCTGCTTAGAGGTGCAAGAAAATCAGTTTTGTGCAAAGTTGGGTATTTTTCTGATGACCTGAGGATCAGTTTAGCTTGCAGCTGTTTTTCTCTGGTCAGAAAAAGAGGCGGAGGGATGCCTTCGGTCACCTGACAGCTGATCATTAACCAACGTTAACTCAGAGGAGTCGGAAACAGGAGGCCAAACCACAGGGGGGGCAGCTAAGCATGTTCTTGTTTTTCCTCCTTGATTTCTTCTTCTCTGGTCTTTCTGCTTGTCTCTTTGTCTTCACCTGAGGTCTTCAGCAGGGAAGACGCAGTGAAGAAAGTTTAAGTGGTCCCTGTCTCTGCTTCCCTTAACATCCAGTCCATGAGGAGACGGTTCCCAACACCTAGAAATGTTTTCAGGGCTTTTGAAAGGAGTAAAAATGCTCTAAGCAACTTCTTGTAGGGGTTGCTTGTGCTAGTGCTTTAAGTGTTCTTCTAGTAAACAGCGTGTTAAAACTGCAACTTCAATTTGCATTGGATTTTATGGCAAGAAAAGCCATTGTTTTGTTTTAAAATCCCTCTTTTTATTGGATTGGAGCTGCATTTATGCCCCCAACAACTTGATGTGCGGCTGAGTAAATCTGATCATTTTACAGGAAATTAAAGTATTTATTTTAAACATTGCCTACAAAATGTATACAAAAAATTCAGTTCTGGGTTCGACTGATTCGACACAGGCTCTGGGGCTGCCTCCTGTGTTTCCTCTGGTCTGGGGCATATTGAGCATATAAAGATGAGATTTGTCTTCAGACTAAGAGAGTATTTCATCGGTGTTCGGGAGGTGTCGTCTTTTTCTTGATTATTTTTTGTCCTCCTTCTGAGGTGCACAAGTGGCAGTACCTTTCTGAACACGTGACAACTGCTGTTTTCCAGTAGCCTTTCTACTGGATACACTGTCCTTCTTGCGGTCACGACATCGGCTTAGGTGACGTTGTTTCATTTTTTTTCTTCTCATATCGTCTGTGTGTCCTTTTTGTGTCTGATGATCTTGGGTTGCAGCTGCTGATGTATTTAAGTCAGGATTGAGCCTGTCCGAGCAGCTCATTAGCAGCTGAACAGGTGATTTGAGGTTTTCCTCTGGGTTAGTGCAATACTTAAGCATACTCAGTAATGATCAGCTTCCATAACTTTGCATAAGGGACCTAGCAATGTGAAAATTTCTAAACTAAGCCATTCATTAAGATAACTGGAAGTAAAATGTTTGAATCCCCATGTGTTTGCTAAAATCTCAAACTATAATCTGTATGGACCGTTCCTAAATTATAACAGTCTCCAGTATTCCATGTCTTGCAAAAAATGCATTAATTCTGTTGATAACAACAGCTGTGGTGCTCTTTAACCTGTCAAGATCAATCAACAATTTGGCTTTTACAAAGTTCATTTGAACTCTACATTTGAAACTTTCATGGTTTCCTTACTCAAACTAAAGCTGCTGCGTGTGACCAAGATCCCGAATCTTCTGATTCCACCCCTGACTAAAAGTGAGTAAACCCCGATTTGGCCCTTGGAATATCTCCCCTCTCGTCCCTGATCACGATTGGACAACCCGGGCAGGAACCGTCTCCATAGAAACGCCCAAACAAATCCACAGCAGAGGAAGCGAAACACGGGAAACTCAAACGCTACTTTTGAAAAGCTGCCACCTCATCTCTGCGGGCTAAAACTTGAATAACATTTGAAAACGTAGACATGCACGATAATGTTACCTCGTTAAAAAACGCACATCACAGTCAAACACGGCGGGAAACAAGAAAGAATGGCAGTACAATTCAAATGCAATTTATATAAATGATGGGTTTATTCCATCACCCACGAACGTTCATCTCCCAATGTGCCTGTAACTAGTTGGCAATGGAGCCTTTGTGGTTACAGGGGCATCTGTAAAAAAAAAGAGGGGGGGGGGGGGGCATCCTGACAAGACATCAACAGACGCGACCTACTTCCAGTCGCGGAGGGATCAACATTCAAGTCGCCCTTAAACTTCTGGAATACTTCGAGCAGGTTGCTCGAATCCCAAACCACGCGAAGTTTTTCTCATTGCGAAACGTATCGTTTGCATTGAAATATAATATATAAGTTGGGCCAACTATGCTTTTACTGTCATCTTAAAAAAAAAAAAAAAAAAAAAGCCAATATCCCTGGCTATGGTAAACACTGCATAGCTAACACACACACCTCCGATGGCAAATCGCATTCATGTGGCCTTCAGGGACCAGTTTGATAAGTAATATTCTCTAAGAATATTACATGATGACATATTTGGGTGATCTTCAGAATTATTTTTCCCTTGTCACGTCTTTCATGTTAACGTCTGACTTCCAAACAAATATATACCAGACTTATACTTAGACTTCCTTTATTTTCATTGTACAATGCCACATAGTGAATTTGACAACGAAATGTCTTTGCTTGGATACCAGGAAAGGCTAGGTCTGTATGTAGGTTAGGTTATAAATACTAATGATATTTGAATATATATAAATATACACTATCAATTTTAAAAAAGCTGAGAAAAAAGTGTTTTCAGTGCGATAGTAATATGGAGCTGGGATCTGAAAAATAGACAATACAGGTATTAAATAAGACTGTGGTAGCAGCGTGGATTAAGATGTAGAAATTAAAGGAACAAATTACCATGGAATAAGTTTTTCTACTATTATGTTCAATTTGGTATATCCAGTAAGAGCATAATTATCTCATATGCTGACTGAGAAAAATATATCATTTAAATTATCAATTTGAATAAATGTCATAGTTTCCCCTTTTGAGAACCAAGCAGTTCCCTGATAATTGATAGTAGATAGCTGGTAAGGTCCTAGCACCACCATTGCCTTTGTTTGTGTAGACTAAGCTTTAAATTATGTTTTTATTTCTTTAAAAAAACAATCAGAGAATAATTATGCTGAGTACCCGATGAGCTAGATTTCCATGTGAGAACATAGTTGTGTGTCTTTCTGTCGCTAAAAACAGGCTATGCATCTCCAGCCACTGATTAGACTCCAGGTGTCCTTAATGAATTCATTGCAACTAGAAATCCTTGTATAAGAGCAGCTTTTGTCTGCAAAAGACAAGTTGTTGTGGCCGTGCTACTATTGAGAGGTAAACATGGTAATGAAATACTTTGAAAGGTCAGTTAATGGAGGTTTTGAGACATTCTGACTACATTGTGAGGTCAGAACATAACTATTTACATGTTACAGGGTTTCCTGGATATGCCTACTTTTTGGCTTTGCTGTTTGTCTTCCTACAGGTGAGTCATGATGTCTTAAACGCTTCTAAAAATCACAAGCGGTCTTCTAGCACACTCTTGTTGACACACTATCAAGCTTTATTTTTGTTGTTCCAGTGCATTTAAGATAAGCTACATATTATGTGTTTTGCTTGTGTGTTTTAATCATTAATACAATATCTTAAACATAAAAACCTTCCATGTCTTTTCCAGCCTTTGGGTTTCCCTACACTGATTCTACAAGCTCATTTGTAAGCCTTCAGCCTGAAGACTCTCCCACTGGAATGCTGTTTCCTTCCCTGCCTGGAGTTGTTGGTGAACAATCTGATTCCTCTGCTCCATTTGGCCCAAGAGGCTTTGGCCTGAATCTTAATTACGAAGATCCAGCAGGAGCCTGGTACATGGGAACTGACATGACTCCTAGCATCCCTGAACAATCCCAGTCCGGGTCAAGTAGTGGAACCCCTAATGTGGCATCATCCAGGCCCTGGCGTGGACAAAGGTTTTCCACTGGAGACCAATCCACGGGCAGCCCTGGGGGGTCTGGAGACCTTCCGACAAGGGGCTCTGGCGGCTTTCAGGCGGGCGGGTCTGGTGACTTTCAGGCAGGCACTTCTGGTGGGTTCGGAGGCTTTCAGGCTGGCCCTCTTGAGGTTGGCCAAGAGCTTTCCCTGTTGGGGAGTAACTTGCAAAATGTTCGTCGGATGCCACTTGCTAAAGCGTGGAGGACTAGCCATGTTCCCTTGGGCATGGTTAAGAAACGTCCTCTGTATCCTGCATCCCATACTGCTCACTTCAGCAGTGGCTACCAACGAGCAAGGGATTCCCGCTCCCATGCCAAATACTCCGAAGACATTTTTGACCACATTCCTGGATCTGAAACGTACTTTTCTGAATCTAAAGGCGAACAGCTCTGGAAAGGTAAAAGATTAGCCTTCCCCCCCTGTGATCTATTGACAAAGTAGTTTTTATTTTCACTTGTCTGTCTTGTCTTTCAGAGTGACCTGGTTGACTGAACTTCAACCTTCCAGCAGTCTTGTAAAAGTCTTTAAATGAATAAAACTGCCATAACAACTTACGTTTGTGGTTGTTTGTCTTTTATTTTTTTATTTTTACGTTTCAGAAATCAATTTGGATTCCAGAGGAGTGAGACTGCCCCAGATCTTAATTTCCTAGCAGGGCAATTACTCCAAGGAAATTGCTAAGGCAACAGCCAAAATGTTTAAGGAGAAACTTTTAAATGGTCTGGTTAAAGTAAAGACCTCAGTTGAGTTGGGCATGATTTTAAAGGCTGCTATATATATTATCCAACTCATCGTTTTTAGTAGAAGGATTTTATAAACGGCAGTGGGTGGAAAATGAATGAAGTGACACATCTATCAATTTTTCCAAACCAGAAAAATGCACATTTCTTAAGGTTTTGTTTTTAAATATTATAGGAACACATTTCTGAAACTGTACATTAAAAATGTTGTCATAAATATCAATCATGTGCATTTAGCTGTTAACGTTTTGATTATTCCATCTAACAGTTTTGACATCGTGCAGGCACACTGATAATTATAAAGGTGTTTAACATCCCTTTTTTGTTTTTTAAGCTGAATTATTTTAAAAGAAAGTTGTATATTGTTTTACAACAAATATCTTAGATTTTTTTATATTTCATTGGTTCATAATTTGGAGAATATTGGTTATTGGAAGCCAGTCAGACAGGAATTAAATGTGCATAACTAAGGAGCAATACACATGAGGCACCAACTGCAATGATGTAATGCACAAGGTCAAAAGAACTATTTGGATGTATCCTAGCAACAAGATCACCCTGAGTGACAAAGCTGTGAATATTTTGTGAGTATTCAGTGGGCCACATACAATTAGCTAAATGTAATTTGATATACACTTGAATATATACAATTTACAATTTGACTTAACTTAAATATTTTAAGAAATCTCCAGATATGTTGAATCTAAATCAGCATTCTTTTCCCTCCTCAAACACATTTCTTTTCAGCGTTTGAGTTTTTTTTACATTAAGCGCCTTCCAGCTGTGGCTATCCTGTTTCTGCTGAACTCTTCAATGACTCCTGCTCCTTTCATTCTCTTGGCACATATCACAAGTTTGCTTGATCAGGCAACTTTGAAAGGCCAAAGGTCCAAATAAAACAGTGTTTGTTTCAAAGGAGGTTTTAGTCATCCCATAGATGACTAAAACTATTTGATCGGCGTGCAGCCTTTTCATCAAAGTACACACAGAGATGTAATCTAACAAAAGAAATCTGGAAATCACAGTGTAGAATTTTTTAATAATATATTTCTGGCTTACTGCTTCAAATAATTATTTGAACACCTGACAATCAGCAAGACTCTGTCCCTCAACAGCCTGTTAGTCCACCCCTAAAAAGTTGACCTCCCATATTACTCTAAATTAGAAGCACCCATTTGAGGTCACTAGTAGCATAAAGACACCTGTTTCTCCCACACAATCACTAAGACTCTAGCTACTAACATGGCTAAGACCAAAGAGCTGTCCAGAGACAAAATTATAGAACTCCACAAGCTTGGAAAGCACCATAGAGCAATTGCTTGGTGAAAAATGTTCAACTGTTTGAGTAATTATTAAAAAATTGAAGAAGCTAAACATTACTGTCAGTCTCCCTTGGACTGGGGCTCCATGCAAGATCTCACCTTGTGGTGTATCTATGAGCCTAAGAAAGTTGAGGAATCAGCCCAGAACTACAAAGGAGGAGCTTGTCATTGATCTCAAGAGAGCTGGCACCACTGTTTCCAAGGTTACCGCCGGGAATACACTAAGATGTCATAGTTTAAAGTCAAGCATGGCACGAAAGTTTCCCCCGCTTATATCAGCACACAAACTTTTGGAAACACCTTCCCTACTGTGAAGCATGGGGGTGAAAACATCATGCTTTGGGATTATTTTCTGCACATGGGACAGGACGACTGCACTGTAGTCCTCTTGAGGAGAGGATGACGGGGGCCATGTATTGCAAGGTTTTGTGAAACAACCTCCTTCCCCTCAGTCAGAGTGAAGATAGGTTGTGGCTGGATCTTTCAACATGACATTGACCCAAAGCACACAGCCAGGATAACCTAGGAGTGGCTCCAGAAGAAGTATGTCAAGGTTGGCCTAGTCAGTCTACAGACCTAAACCCTACTGAACATCTTTGGAAGGATCTCAAACTCCGTGTTTCTCAGTGACAGACATAAAACCTGGCTGATCTGGAAAAGATCTGTGTGGAGGAATGGGTCAAAATCCCTGCTGCCGTTTATGCAAACCTGGCGAAAAACATTTAACTTCTGTAACGGTAAACAAAGGCTACTTTACCAAATATCAACATTGATTTTCACAGGTGTTTAAATACTTATTTGCAGCAGTAACACACAAATATATTATTAAAAAGTAATACATTGTGATATCTGGATTTTTTTTTAAAGATTGTTTCTCACAGTAGACATGTGAGAGTGGGAGAACTTGCAAAGTTGCAGGGTGTTCAAATACTTATTTTCTTCATTGTACTATGTAAAGAAATATGGGGATATAATACTTATGCATTTATAAAGTGTGTCAGGATCAGCGCAGTTAACACTGAGTGGCCAAATGCATGTATTGATTAGCCCCTTTAAGTCTGCTCACCTCGCTGTCATTCCCTCTATTTTCCAGACGTGTACATGGAAGAGACAGTGAATAGAGGTGTGGTTTAATTCACAGCATTAAAAATCAGGGACCAATTATGGTGGCTGGTTACCATGCCGACAGGAGGCAATCTTTTCTATAAAAAGCCAGTAGTGTGTTATATTACATAATCTCAGTCACTCTGGATTTTTCATTTTGTTTTGGAAAACCAAAGGGGGCTACAACACGAATAGAGGTTTAGGGAGGCACATTAAATTGCTGCATCAGTATGCCAACACCTTCACTTCAGACCAGGAGGTTGACACAATGCAGTCATCTCATCTCTACGAGTCTTTCTTTTTCCAATTCAAGTAATGTGCCATGACTAGAGGTATGCCATTGTGATCCCCAATAAGCACAATGGATTCCATAGACAGATGAAATAATCTGCTCCAATAAGAACAATTATGAATACATTTTCTCATCAAAGATTTCTATTAAAACTTTGATTTCATTGACCCGTCTTTCTTTTCCTCTCACCCATAAAACCTAATTAAGTTTTTATTTATTTCAGAAAAGTACAATGTGATTTTTCCGATTCCTTATCACAGAAACTATCAATTGACATTGAACGAGCTGGGATCATTTGAAACATAAAGATCTTGACTGGATTATACTTTGGAATAACTTAGAAATTAGTGCTATGCACATTAACTTAATTGCATTTCTGAGTAAATTATTTCGTTTTGATAGGAAGTAAGTGTCTGCTACAGATTGATTGTCATTTGTTACATCCCATAATCTTTATATCACAACCATTTTACTCACATTCCCAGCTAAATATAAAGGTGAACACTCAGTCTGTAATAGTATTTTGAAAGGAGCAGTTTCTACATTCAAAATCCTTTCATTTCTTTAACCTATTTTATCACTGTAGAAATAGGCTACATTGACACTCCAACCTGGAGTGTCCCAAGTTAGATTTTCTATGATATTTTTTGTGTTTTCATTCACATTTCCAAATACATGCAAACTCATAAAAGTGTCCTGAATGCGCAGTAGAGAATGGAATAATGTCACAAGCATCAAGAATGCTCAGTTTTTGCGGCCCAGCTCCTCAGAAAATGGACAGGTGACATGTTAACTGCTGCTTTGTTTGAGCCTTTAGTCTCCCTCTGTTTGACCCCTAGGCTCATTATTTGTCTTTGCCATTGGAGTTAGGAATGTTGACATCCACACTCAGTCATTTCTTGGGAAATACATGAAAACATTCTTGTGTTGATCCATCAAGTTTGACCTGGGTATAAATACTAAAAATCTTATTGAAAAAATACTTATTAGGTAAAAAACCTTGCTTTCTTTCCAATGAATGTTCTCTGTATTATTTTTCTCAATGATTATTGTTTTTCTTTTGCATAGCAGGACGCAGAATAGTGGCGGTTGTCAAATCAATGAAGTGCAGATCGGATGAATGTGATCTGAGAGTCAGGTCGTGTTTGAAAAGATCTGATCTCTGTTGTGCACACAAAGATTAGCTACAAGACACACTAGGGCAAAAAAGTTGATTTTGTGTCACTTCAGGCTGCATGAATGTAGCCATAGGGTTTACAGAGACGATGTAAAATAGGGTGCATGGCAAAATACAATATTTACAACTTGCCATCTTCAGTTTTAAATTTTTGTCAGCCAACGCTGAATTGGAAGCCTGATATTTGCAATGGACCATGCCATGCATATCAAAGTGTAACATTCTACTCACGGGAAACACAAAAAGCGTATCTTAAAATTCAAACATATTTAAAAAAGACTCAGAAGTACAGTTGTCTACAAAGCTGAAGCCCAGTGAGACAGTGGTGTTATCAAACTGTAGTTTTCAGCATTATTGTACGAACTTGAAAAACAGGAAGTGAGGAGAGAGGAAAGGACATAGCTTTAAGGGATTAGCAGCCAAAAATCATGCAACCAACTGTTTCATCTGATAGATTGGTATACTGTGGATATACACAGGATCACCAGCACCTGGAGAAAAAAATGGATAGAACTACAGACCAATAGCACCAACTAAAGTAGTCAATCACAAAAGAATGTCTGCGTGTTAAATAAACAGTAAGCAACGGATCACAAGAAATTCTCACTCCAGCCCAGCAGAAAGCAGAGGAAGGCACCAGGAAGGCCTGGCATGGCTCTACATCACAAATTACAGCTGAGCACAAGGTGGGCCCACTGGCACATGCCGTCATTCATGCACAAACACAAGACTACAATCAAGGACATTGACTAAACCTTGTTTTGGAGTGCATTATCAGTTTGTGTATCAGGCATTGACGGAAATAATCAAATAGCATGTTCAATGTTGTTATAAATATAGGTGGGGTTTACCTGACAGGCCAATCAGCCCAAGGTAGGACGCTGTCGGCCCCACTCAGTCCCAGTGGAAACGAGGCTGGGTAGTTGCCCAATTTGTAACTGTTTAGTGGGACCATACCCTTGTGGAAATCCAAAAATACCATACAGAGCCCTGCTGTGATGAGTAAATACTGGTGGATATGCGCCATGATATACCTTTTCTACTGGTTATTTTTAGAAGCGTTAATTCATTTGAGTATGAAAACAATAACTCCTTGTCCTGAGAGATCAGCTGAGATTAATTGAGCTTGAGTTTGCTGCAAAGTTGGTTTAATTCAGAGGCGGTGTTACCTGCATTCCTCATCTATTTCCGAGTGTTCTGTAATACCCAAACTGCAGCTACACAGAGGATTTCTACACATCACAAAGAGATCTTATTAATCTCACACTGGTGTCAGGCTGCTGGCAGTGATTTAACGAGGCAATTAATGTTAGACAGAGGTAGCACACAAATTAGGAGCAAGTCACATGAAAGATTATTCTTGGTTGCACAGATCATGTAGAAGCACTTTGCAGGTGTTCCTCTCTCACTTTTTTGTATGAGCTACTTAGAATGCAGACCACTGCATTGTGTATAAAAGTAAAATGTTTTCCATAACTTATATGGGAGAAAAAGGTTGTATCAGCCTCTTTTTTTAACCTATAAGGCATACATACATGGTTAAAACCGAGCACATGTACAAGTTACAAGAAAGGTAATCATGTTGTAAACTTCGCCTTTGATCTGTGGTAATTATAGACATACTGATTCACATTTAAATCGACAAGAATGCTACAAAAATGTAATGAAATAAACCATCTTCATGGGAGAAATCCACCTAGACCCCAT
>JABUIW010044429.1:790676-804618 GCA_013363375.1 Menidia beryllina | reverse complement strand
TCTATCTATCTATCTATCTATCTATCTATCTATCTATCTATCTATCTATCTATCTATCTATCTATCTATCTATCTATCTATCTATCTATCTATCTATCTATCTATCTATCTATCTATCTATCTATCTATCTATCTATCTATCTATCTATCTATCTATCTATCTATCTATCTATCTATCTATCTATCTATCTATCTATCTATCTATCTATCATCTGAAGACTCTCCGGTAGTATCAGCCATTTTTTTAAACGGTTAGATTATATCATAAGGCCAGCTCTGTGCTGGGATGCCCCCTCGACTCACTGCAGGTGGTAGGAGGCAGAAGGCCATTTTTGCCATTGTTGCACATTTGTTTTTCTGCTGTACTGTAAAGAGACTTTAATACATATTAACATTATGCACATTTTTTCTGCCGTTACACCTGAATTTCCTCTGCATGGGAGAATAAAGGTGTTGCTATTCTATTCTATTATTACTCTGCTGACTGTCACTGGTAAGTGGAGTAACCCTGATAACCAATAACCTGAGAGGCTCACTCATACATTCATACCCTGTTACTCATATTCCCCACCTCCTCTGCAAACACATTACGAAAGCATTTAAAAAGACAAAAGCTACTTGATACAGCTAACCTGCTTCTGAAGGGGGTTTGTGCAGAAAGTTTGATGGATTTCTAAATAATGATTAAGGATATGTGGATCTTTTTCCTCCTCTTTGTTATCAAACTGCTAAACATAACATGAATGGAAAATTGAAAAAAGATTAAAGAGCATTGAAACAATTTAAATAAACATGACAGAAAACAATGTGCATGTTGGTGAATTAATTGAATTTGGTCATCTAGAGAGTAACATCCTATATTTTTATCAAGTGGCACTATAATATGATGTAATGTAAAATAACCTAATCTAATCTAATATGATATAATTAATTAATTCATTCATTTGCAGCACTTCCTCAACAGCTGAAAGGATCAGAGAGGCGCTAACAAGGTACAGAAATGTACAATTTGATAAAGTTCAAATTGCACACTGCAACTACTTGATGTAATGTTAATTCCAATGGGAAATTTTTTGGTAACTACAAATATGGAAAATTATATATGTTGTGCTTGTATAGACAGTTTTCAAGCTAATGCTAAAAAAAGCTTGAATATAAAGAGGTTAAGTGTGTACACTGATGATCAAAAAATACAAACCACTGTCAGAAAATAAATTAGTTTGCTTTCTATTAAGCCACAATCAAAGCTCTGCACTGACACACAACGACACCATCACTCTGGGTGAGTTGCATCATAGTGTCTTCATCCTTTATGAAGATGTAATCATATTGTGGTCGCATAGTTGGCTCCTTAACTGTGACTAAAAAGGGCACCCACATGAAGAACATGTAACCATGAAGAAAATCACTGAAAAAGAAATGTGTGGAAGACACTGATTATAGTTCACCAAGGGCTCTTTGAGAGAAAGCCAATGGTATTGGAACTACATGTGGACAAAGAGGCTTTGTCAACACTCACATCTATACTCTCACACAGTAACATGACATCAATTAAAGTTGGAAACTTTTTGTTTGCTCCCTTTTTCCCTACTTGATATTTACACTAACACAGACCGACATAGACAACTTAATCATTGTCAGCAAGAGCCTTTTGTTCTTCGATTCTCCAGCCAGCCACAGCTAAATTTGTTATTTTGTATTTTTCTAATAAAACAAGTAAATAAAAACTAAGTTTAAAAAAGATTAAAGGAAACCACAGGAAACTGAGGGACATAAACGACGGTGGCAGAGACACAAGGAAACGAAGGAAATGGAAGACAGACACCAGAAAACACAACCTGAAACCAAGAATACAACCGGTACTTTATGCCAGAAACTGATTTAGCTAATTCATTCAATGTAGATGAGTCATTTGAAAAATAAAAACATGACAAGAAACAATCAGTAATAGTCAGAACAAACCAAAGTTTGAATTTGCAACTTTATAGATTCGGTGTCATAAGACAAAAGGTTTGGAAAGGTTACTTTGCATTTCAGGACTTTATATTTCATTACCTGTTTGTATTAATTTTTTGTCTAATTGTTCCACCTTTGTTTGCTCTGATGTATAATATTTCTTACTCCTTCTTGTGTCACAACATATTTAGGCCTGCACAGTATTAATCATTACTTCCCTCAACATGATATTATAATTTATATCTAAAAAACTTTAAATGCCAGTGGTTTGTTTGCCAAGGACACTAACAGTTGTAAAAGGAAAAACAACCCAATACTACTTGATCCGATTTGTCTTTCATATTGTGGGAATTGTAGGGATACTGGTTTGACACGGGGAGCCTACTAGAGGGAGAAGAGGTGCTCCAGTCAAAGTCTAGTAGTAGCACATCCTTCAATCTCAGGTGTCTTGACTGAAAGTTGAAAATTATGTAAATGTTGGTTGTGAGGAGCTCAGCCATCTTGAGGAAGCTTAGAGTAAAGTTATTGTTTTTCTGCATCGAAACTATACAGATGAGGTCATTCAGACATTTATTTAGGGTGCCTCCTGGTCACGTTTGAGGTTTTCTAGGCATATTCACATCCTGGGAGCCATGGAGAAGGCCGATGACTCACTAGAAAGACAAAATATCCCTTCTGCTCTGGGAATGCCTTGGGATCTACCAATAAGGAGTCAAAAAATATTGCTGTGTTTCTCGCTGTGTTTTTCTCTTAAAACTGTTGCCTCTATGACTGCACCACAGATATGAGGATGAAAATGAATGGATGTTTCTTAAATCCAGAACATTTCTGACTGTTAAATTAATTACTTTTGGTTGGTGTCTCTTATTCAATTCAAATTTCACATGCACACAATACTATGGGACTTCGGTATCAAAAGGTTTTTGATTTAATCAACCTGATATGATTATTTTAAGTAGCACTAACTGCAGGGTTTAAAACAAGCCAACATATGTCAGTTTTGCTTTGGAAGAATGATATTCGGTCTCTCACACAGTTGAACACTAAACACCAATATCAGGAACTAAACCAATCGATTGTTACTAATTGCAATGAATGAAGCTACTAAAAGCAATTAATCAAAAAGAAGTGAGTTGTACATAAGACATTAACGTGTTTCTTATGAGAACAACACAGCGTAATGTAATATCTTCCCATGACCTGACATTCTTTATGAATGTGTCTCACAGTTTTTTTTTTCTGCTCCCAACTAGGTCACCTCTGTTTCAGTGAAAGCGATGAGTCACTGCCTCTTCTCAATAGTTTTCCAATGATGTTATCTAACTCACCTGTACTGATATGACATGAAACAACAAAGATTGCAGCCTTGATCTGTGAAGAGTAGTTCTGTCGTCTAATTCTGATTGAAAGGTCCAGATTAACCGATGGGAATGAACCCCAAACCTTAGAAGAAATAAATAAACCTTAAACCTTTGTAATCATTAGAAGTGAGAAAAGGAATGTACTAAATTTCGTCCATTACTGTGGACAAATTATTTGCCTCTTAGGATGGTACTACACCAATAAACATATACAACTTCCATCCATCCATTATCAATACCGCTTATTCCCTCATGGGGTCGCGGGGGGAACTGGAGCCTATCCCAGTGGTCAACGGGCGAGAGGCAGGGTACACCCTGGACAGTCCGCCAGTCCATCGCAGGGCCACACACAGGACAAACAACCACTCACACTCACATTCACTCCTAAGGGCAATTTCCCCAATCTCCAATCAACCTAACATGCAGGTTTTTGGACTGTGGGAGGAAGCCGGAGAACCCGGAGAGAACCCACGCAGACACAGGGAGAACATGCAAACTCCACCCAGAAGGGCCCTGGTTCCCCCGGGATTCGAACCCAGAACCCTCTTGCTGGGAGGCGACAGTGCTAACCACCACACCACTGTGCCGCCCACATATACAACTTTTAAGACTAATACTGCATCTTTAAATGCTGATATAATTAGCAACTTGCGCAAAGATACAAATCTTTCATCTCCTGTTTGCCCGATCCAATTGAAATCAGAAACAGGGCGTTGTAACCAGGCAACAAGTTTGTTGCCAGGTGACAGATATAGAGGTCCTGAGACCAGAGACAACGTGTAACAATTCCACATGAATAAGAAGAGGCAGAGCATCAGTCACCCCTCTGCACCACACGCGTGTCTTTGATAATCCCTGCTTTGATCACCTGTATCATTAAAGCAAAACTGCTCCTTTCTAGTTGAATGCTAACAAATGCAGTACACTGTGCGCCCAAACAAAAGCGACAGTAAGACCCAGCGGCTGGAAAAAACATGTTCTCGGCACCTTTTGTTGAGCTTAATCGGCCTGCTTAATTGCCCCACAGAATCCGGATATACGCATTACGCAGTGACACTTTATCAGAGGGGACATATCCTCCAGCAAATGTGAAAACAGCCACAAGGGGTGGGACCACTAAATGTGCCTCTGCTAGACTGTTGGGCCTTTAATATGCCAGTGATGCGCGGAGATAAATATAATCTCTGAGGCGATTCAGATGACAAGTCCACTGCAATCATTAAAGACTTTCGCTCTCCCCCTGAGCTGTGTGGGATGACTGGATACTTTGCTTTGATTTAGATGTAGCTGTTTTAGCAGGGGGCATTTGTCTTCTGAGAAAGCTTGACTCAATTAAAAATACTGATCTATGAACCAAACACTGGAAGGTAAAAAAGTGTGCGAGTGCACTGCTCTTCCTTGACCAGTGGACATTAAAATTGCACTAACAAGTTTATCCAACAAAAATGTGTAATGAATTAGTTATGTATTATTGTTATTGCCTAAGTATTGTATAAATTGTGTGTAGCAAAACCTTTGCCGTTCACGTTCATTAACCGAGTTTTGAAAGGCAGCAGATTGCACTGAAAGTACAGTAATTCCTCATGCTAACTGTCAAGCACAAAATAAATAGCTATGCCAGGCTAGCTAACAATTAGCAATCAAAAATTCCATTCCGTGTAGAAACAGGGAATTAATCCCCTAATGGTCAATTAGATGGAACTACAAATGAGGTCCTGTTTCTTCAGTCCAAAGAAACACAATGACATGTATTCAGGGTGAGGTTGGATGGCATTGGCCTTATTGGGAAACTTTCCATAAATCTTAAGAACTGCTATAACTGTAAAAGTACATTAATTATCTTTGTCATAAGGGCTCCTCTCATTAATTAACTTCTTCAGAAGACCAGTTTCAGGTCATGGGTTCATTAATTCCTACTCGATGCGTGAATGTGAACTCTTTAAGTTTTTAGCAACAAATAATAGGAAAATAGCTTCATTTGAGGTAAGTCTTTCTCAACACAGATACTTTTACACTTGTCATAAGTTCACTTTGCTGAAAGGTATTTACATGGTAAGATCTTGCATACATTCAGATTGGATGCATGAACCTGTTTGCCTTTTCTCTGACAAACTGAATTGGTGATAATTGGTGTACTATAAATAAACTGAGTCACGAGTCAAAAAACCTAAAAATAATGAAGGCAAGTTTAAAGCTCCCTATGACCCCCCCCAATGTAAATTAAAATAGTACTACGTTATATGAAACAGTAAGTTTATTTTTAAAAATTTGCCTTTAAAGTCAGATTGATGACAAGTCAGTTTTGGGTTGTTAAATCAAATCCCTATGTAACTTTAAAATCTAATCAATCAAATTACTTTTCTGACTATAATCAGTGCTTTTGTTCCTAGAAGACTGCTGATATTGCAGTGCAATAATTTTCTTAATGTGTATGATACATTATACAATGTAATTGATTTTAAAATTAGGCATTCTAACTTAAGTAAAATATAAATATTTTTATTCTTTTTTATACATGCATGTTTGTATGTTTTCAATTTAGGTATTTTAAATAAACCTGTCCATTTAAGCAATCTTCATCATTTAAGAAAGCAGCATGCCTGCCATCTAGTGGACTAACATATACACAATGATAACTGTAAAGGTCCATTTTTGTTTCTACTCATGAATTCATGCTAATAAGTTTGTTGTGGCACACAAAGCACACCTGGCCAACAATCTGCACAAGTTGTTATAACAGTTATCACCCTTTATTGCACTGATGAAAAACATCAAACAGGTTAATAGCTTTACTTTTTTTAATTAATGTAATGGACAAATTAACAAAAAAAAAATTCTGATAGCATAAACCACCACAAAAGAATGTTTGTCTGACACTTCCAGATTTATACTGAGAAACAACAAAAACAAATTTAAACTACAACCAAAAATTTGAAAAATCTAAGTTTCCACCATAAGCATAAGTATTTTTATTGTTAAGGTGAGAAGAAAGACACGTTGTGATTCTATTAATTACTTGTACAGTGATTTCAGAGGGTCATTCCAGTCTTAGTTGAAATTATCCTTGTTTAGACTACATGTTTCTCAGAAAACCTCCAGGTCTGTTGAATTGTAGACCACTGCCGTCTCCTCTGTGCCCACAGCTGCTTCCTCATGAGCCTCCTCCACTTCTTCTTCTTCTGCGGCCTCCTCCAATGACTCCAAGGCCTCGTTGGTATCGCTAGCAAAAGTCTCCCTGGAGACGTCATCGTGCTCCTGCAGGTTCAGCGTGCCAATGGCTTGCTTCATCTTCTTCGCCACCAGGTGCCGCCTCCTCTTCTGAGCGGCCTTCTTGCTCTTGTAATCTCGCTGTTGCTCCTCAAAGAATATCTGCCTGATCTGAGCCTTGGTGATGCTGGGTGTGTTCTTTAGCAGGTTAAGATAGACTCCCCCGGGTGTCCGCCGCCTACTGCCGTCCATGGTGTACACACCACCGTTTTCCTCCAGCGTGGCAGTCTCTCCCAGCAGCTCGATGGCTTTTTTCTTCCCCACAACTCTCACAACTCGTTCTATCAAGTCTTTCTTAGGTTCTTGCAGTCTGTATGCTATCTCGTCCACCACCTTATCATCGGGGTCCTCCTCTGTGATTTCAAACCGGCCCTTGATGTCCATTTCTGCTAAGGGGCCCAGTCTCTCTTTAACCGACCTTTTTCTCTTTGCATCCCCGCCTGCTCTGTCTAATTCCGAGGCCCCACCTTTCATGTAGTCTTCCAGCTCGGCATCAAGCATGCTCACTTCCCCTTCTTGCTTCTGCCTCTCGGCCTCCCTCTCCTTCTCCATGATCTTACGGGCCAGGATGAAGTTGTACGTCTCCACATTTCTGCTGGACATGCCGACTCCCTCCATTCCAAATATGCCCAGCTCTGCGGTCACAGCATCCTGGCACTGCTCCTGGACCACAGAGCCCCAGATGTTGTTAACCTTGCGGCCCCCCTGTGCAGACGTCTGCTCGGACTGAACTGGGTTTATAGTCGGCTGAGGAGCGTTGAAGACCTTCTGCCGCTTCCTACGCCACACAGCTCCTTCCTCGTCCGACGAATCCGGGTCACTATCGCTGGAATCCACCGCCTTGCTGGTGCTGCGGTATGCGGCGGCAGGTGCCTGGTCAGCGGCTCTGCCTTGGAAGGACAGCCCGCTAAAAACTGGGGGGACCTGAGGTCGGCCGTGCTCTGCTGCACCAGAGCCCATCTCCGTATCCGAGCTCGACCCCGAGATCTCCCCATCCTCCAGATTACCGTCCATAAGATCTGCCATTTTCTTCTTCTTTACCTGGAAGGCACAGCAAAGATAGTAGCTGTCGTCAACCGCATTTGAATTGAGGCCACTAAACAGCGGCAATGGCTAACTCAGAACTTCAAGCTAAACCCAGCTGGAAATAAGACAAGCGTGTTTAAAATGGCTACCTTCGGAAAACGACTTTCTTCTCTGCATAAAACTCTTCTTTCAGCGTTGTTTAGCCTTTCGTTTTACTGCGCCAGGGTGAAGAAGGTAACAAACGAACTAAAGGAACAGGAAAATTCCCGCTAGGCTAAACCTACATTTCCGCCACATCCGCTTTACAACTGTCAGACCTTTTCAAATTTAACGTAGAGAAGACATGTGTGTTTCTGAAATCGACTTCAGTTCAAATAATCTACTAATTGGTCCAGATTCTTCTTGAAACTGAGATGGATTACTTCGTTACATTAATATTCCTTATAGAAAATGGGAATTTAAAAATGAGGTAACTTTTTACGGACACTATAATCTAATTTAGGTTGTCAGTCTGGCTCCTTTGTTCTTTTTTGCTTGCATGTTACTAGTTTAATAGCATTGCTTGTTATTAATTAGCATAATAAAAACAGTCAAAATAGAAGCAGTGTCCATCATCTTTCTAAAAAAACACAGTTTGACCATGTGCTATAAGCTGAACCGCCCCAGTGTGAAGTTATGATAAACATGTTCCCCCCTGTAAATTTTGAGCTGCCATTGTTTTGTGTCGTGAATATTTGAATTGGGTTTGTAGCGTAATTATAGTTACAAGTGCGGTTGTTTAAAAAAGCTAAACATTTCTTATTTTGTTAAGAAGGATTGATAATCGCTGGCGGATGTTGGGTCACCAAACGTCGCACTTGCGCACTGATCCAAATAAACAATATGGCGGCGTCCTTACAGCGTTTTTCGTCTGCGGGGAAACTCCTTCTCCAAAGACATGTACTGAAGACAAATTATTTGAACGGGGTAAGTGGATTGTATTTGGGATCGGTTTTTCTATGTAATATTCCTTTCACAAGCCCCTTGGCTGTTCGCACGAGGAATGGTACGGTAGAAACGTTTCGGGACCACGAGCTTGCTCTTTAATGATGGCTATAGTTGGCTACACCCATAATCGGTTAAACCAGTCGATTAATTCTCAAGTTTGGCAGGGAACTATCGTTGACACAGGCAGAAAAATTGCTGCTGATTGATAACGGGTGACGTAAGCGGTCTAAATTTGAAGTGTCATGGTGATTGGCTCTTCTCATATCGTAGCTCACGAGACCCCAGAAGCTGTTGGCTACCCAAGCGGCTCACCAGGTGGCGTTAAATGTTCCTGAAACGAAAGTTACCGATTTAGAAAACGGACTCCGGGTGGCCTCGGAGGACTCTGGGCTGACGACTTGCACAGTAAGTTAAAGGTTGCGCTTTTAAACTCACACACACATTGCTTTAATACGTTGTTTAAACGAAAAAGTGTAAACAACGTCGCCCTCAAATGCCCCCTTCCCCATCACACATCAGTGTTTTGATGTTATTAATGATTGGCCTTTTCCAGGTGGGTCTTTGGATTGATGCTGGTAGTCGCTATGAGAATCAGAGAAATAATGGCACAGCACACTTCCTGGAGCATATGGCATTCAAGGTGAAACATGGGGAAAATGTGGTCCTACTAGCTGGAATTTTGTCATGATAATTTTATGTCACCTACTAAACCAATACTAATATTGTTAAAATGTGTGTCTGTTTCTGTGCATTCTAGGGCACCAGGAAACGCTCTCAGCTGGATCTGGAGTTGGAAATTGAGAACATGGGTGCTCATCTGAATGCTTACACATCTCGAGAGCAGACTGTCTACTACGCCAAAGCTTTTTCAAAAGATCTTCCACGAGGTACGGACTGACAGAGGAACTGATCAACGCAGTGATATCAAAGAGGCACTGGGATGAGGAAAAAACACTGATGACATGATTGCAACAGGGCTTATTTGTCATTAACATGCTTATTATATCAGCTTGTACAGTAAAATGAAATCATCACAGATGTAGCAAATGATGTATGTGGCTTAAAAAATATTCTAAATATTTAGAATGTTAGTATGTACACACAAAAACAGAGATGGAATTAGAAGGAATGTGCCGAAGTCATGGGAGGTTGGAAAATGTATAATATCCAAGTACTAGCTTGTGGTTACCTATGTCTCACTTATTACTACTTAATAGAATAGAGACATTTTAGCTTAATAGTGTGCCTGCCTCATGGATCAAAACTAGGACCTTGATAGTTAAAGCCTCTGTCTACCAATTTACTTACATTCTCAGAACCATCAGTAATCCTGAGTTACAAAAGTGATTACTCTTATATGAGATCTTTGGTTGGTTGGTTGGTTTTGACTTTTGGCTTACAGTAAAATGTGAAAGTATAATATGTTTAAGTCATCCTATAGTATCATTTGTGTTTGCTTGGAAGCTTATCTTACATACCAAAAAAGTACTAGTGGTATTTTCTCTTTACTACCTACAATGGAAAACAAAGAAACAAGTTACTATTTACTTGTAATGAAAACACACTATAAGATACAATGAGGTGTGATTTATTAAAAGCTCAAATTCATCTCTTTATTTAAGTCAGTGAAGAGATGCATAAATTGTAGACATCTGATGACTCTTGTTTATTGTTATCATAACTTTTGCTGTAGCACAACGGCTAAGTTATTCTGAGTTAACATATGATAAATATATTCTCATATTATGATATGATATGTTCCTGTGTTCTCTAAGCTGTTGAGATCCTGGCCGACATCATCCAAAACAGCACCCTAGGGGAGGCGGAGATCGAGAGGGAGCGAGGTGTGATCCTCAGGGAGATGCAGGAGGTGGAGACAAATCTGCAGGAAGTGGTCTTTGATTACTTGCATGCGACAGCATACCAGTCCACAGCACTGGGCAGGACCATTCTAGGCCCCACTGAGAACATCAAGTAAGACCCAACATGTTTTTTTTCCTTTTCTTTCTTCAAGAGGTTTAACATTTCCCCCATACTTAGTCCAATGTGTGTTTTTGTAATGCAGGACCATTAACAGAGGAGACCTGGTTGAATACATCACTACTCACTACAAAGGACCGAGAATTGTCCTGGCTGCCGCTGGAGGTTAGATCATTGGTGTCATATTGAATTTAGCTAGAATGATGTGAAATGAATATACAAAGTGGTGACACATCTATGGTAATATTTCAAATATGTTTTACCGTCTGTCGGTTGTTTTTGACATCCAAACAAACAGAGATGTCCATTTTAGAGGGTGGTGACCCTCAGGACTGTCTGTGATCTTTTTCTGATCAGGTGTTTGTCATAATGAACTCATCAATTTGGCCAAGTATCACTTTGGGAAACTTCCTGGCATATATCAAGGAGAAGCCCCGGCACTTCCACCATGTCACTTCACAGGAAGCGAGGTAGGTTACAGTCTTCAACGTTCAGAGCAGCCTTATGCCATCACATAGAGAAAAAAAATCTTGAGTGAAGGTTGAAGTATTCAGGAAGTATAAAATGTATACCAGTATACAGGACTGTCTCAGAAAATTAGAATATTGTGATATTAAGAAACCCAAATATCCTATCTCAAAACATTAGAATATCGGATTTTTGAGTTTTTTTCAGCTGTACGCCATAACCAGCTATATTAAAACAATAAAAGGCTTGCGATATTTCAGTTGATTTGTAATGAATCCAGAATGTATGACATTTCATGATTTTTAATTGCATTACAGAAAATAAAGAACTTTATCACAATATTCTAATTTTCTGAGACAGTCTTGTATGTTCTTTACTCTGACTAGTCAGAGAAAAACAGAAACTCTCTGAAGTCATTCTAGAGTTTTCAAAGCCAAGGTGTTAGCTCTTGATCCTTCTTGCCCCGTGGCTTGTGGGGTCTTTGGGGATAGGTTTTGCTGCCCATGGGCACCATCAGAACCATCATAGGCCAGATCAACACCTCACTCTTTTGGCTCCTGTCCATCAGTTCCTGGTTTTCCTGGTGATAGTATCAGTTTAGCCATTTACGACATAGAGGATCACAGAAATGATTATATTGCATGTCTGTTGTTGCTGAGTCGTTAAAATTGGGGTTCTAGTGAAGGGGTGGCTTTCACGACTCATCCAGTCATATTAATCCCTGGTCCTACTGCCTGTATTTGACTTGATTCTGCTCGCTTGGATCTGAGTAATTGTATTTTTGCAACAACTGTTTGGAAGTACTAGTACCTGGAAATACCAAAAATTAAAACAAGTCGATTGAAGCCAAATCACACTGAGTAGGTAGTAGTGGAAAGTAACCAGTAGCTATTTCCTTAAAGCTCCTTCTATATAGTTTTTCCGGAACTCAGTGCTGGCCAGTTAGTAGAGACTGCTGAGGTGGAGGAGGGCTGTCGACAAATGTGGAGGATGTAGATGTGGAAGTAGTTTCAAAAGAACTATGCACTCTAAAGACACGAGCTGCATTACTCACTTTACCTGTCAGTTTTAATGCCCTTCCCTGTTGTAGACAGGAAAAGTGTCAAAATGAGTGGACTTAATTGGCTGAACACTCTGAGAAAGTGAGCTCCTGTGCAGGATTTTCAAAAGTGATTTTACAAATATTTTAAGATTTTTTTTTTGTTCATTTCTATCATTTCAGAGCACATTTTCACAGTGAAGATGTGTTCTATGGGTTTTGTTTAATATAAACTCCATTTCAGATCCGTGTGCGGGATGACAAAATGCCCCTGGCTCATATTGCCATTGCAGTTGAGGCAGTAGGATGGGCCCACCCTGACACCATCCCCCTAATGGTGGCGAACACACTTATTGGAAACTGGGACCGTTCATTTGGTGGCGGGGTGGTAAGTGCTCTGAAAACCCAAAATACTGATGACACGTTTCAACTTTCAATCTACAATTACACATTTCATTTCAGGCTTCACACCACACCTTTTCCACCTTGCCATTTTTTGCCATTGAATTCTATAATTATAATAGTAGAATAATAATTTGACAACAAAACTGTAAATCGTCATGACGTTAAATTACAAAACAAATAACTGACCAGACTATCTTGAGTTGGATTTTCCTTTTTATGTATGTCATTTTGTTTACGTTGCTCACTCTATTCTTCATCTCCGTTGCATCTTTTTCTTCCTTCCCAAGAATCTGTCCAGTAAACTGGCTCAGATGGCCTGTCAGGGAAATCTGTGTCACAGCTTTCAGTCCTTCAACACCTGCTACACGGACACGGGCCTGTGGGGGCTTTACATGGTGTGTGAGCCAGGCACCATCTCTGACATGATGCACTTCACTCAGATGGAATGGTCAGTAGCTCGGTATTCTCTAAATTAAGAAAAAAAAACAGAAACCAAATGTATTGACATCGACTGCTCCTGACAGGATGTCTCTGTGCACGAGTGTGACAGAGAACGAGGTGGCTCGGGCCAAGAATCTACTCAAGACCAATATGCTCCTGCATCTTGACGGTAAAGTAACACAACAGCAAATCATACATTCATGCAGTTCATCGTGTCAACGTTGATTTTGTTTTTTTTTTTCAGGATCCACTCCAATCTGTGAGGACATTGGTAGACAGATGCTGTGCTACAGTCGCAGGATACCTCTGCACGAACTGGAGGCTCGCATTGATGTGAGTGGACTACATTTCCTCGACTAAAAAAAAACCCCTGGCTCAGATAGACTGCTGAAAACCTAAAATACCTATCTTGGTCTTTTTTCCCTTTTCTAATGATTATGTCAGTGTAAAACAAATGTGGCTTTTGTTCCTAATTTCATATTTCACCTGCAAAAAACTTGTCTGAAAACCCTCTGCATTCTGTAATTTTACTTAGCTGCCTAAAGTGGTGAACCTTTAAAAGTGTAACTGTGTTGGTGAATTACTATGTTGTCAAATGTGCCGCACCTCTTGACAGGCCATCAACGCAAACACCATTAAGGACGTGTGCACCAAATATATCTACAACAGAGCTCCTGCCATCGCAGCTGTTGGTATGTTGGGACTTTTTTCCCTCAACAACAGAATGTGATGTTAGTTTTTGAACACTTATATTTCTTAGCATGTATGATAGGGGATCCAATTCTTCTACCTGATGAGGTACTGTCATACCAATGATGATTCCAGAAATATTGAATAGGTTCTGGTCTCATGGGTAGCTTTCCCATTAGTATCTAATAGGTACAGCTCTCATTGATTTGGGCTTTTCTTCAGTTAGGGCTGGGGCCTCCTATCAGTTACAGTTGTAGAGTCGGGGTTCCAAGTCTGCTGAGTCGGGCTAACATGCAGACTGCAGACCACTGATTTGGAAAGT
>JABUIW010044429.1:768420-790666 GCA_013363375.1 Menidia beryllina | reverse complement strand
ATAAAAGTTATGAACAGGACCGGAGACATAGGGCAACCTTGGCGGAGTCCAACTCCCACCGGAAACGGATCCGACTTACTACCGGCAATGCGAACCAAACTCTGACTCCGGTCGTACAGGGACCGAACAGCCCGTAGCAAAGGGCCAGGTACCCCATACTCCCGGAGCACCCCCCACAGGACACCCCGAGGGACACGGTCGAACGCCTTCTCCAAGTCCACAAAACACATGTGGACTGGTTGAGCGAACTCCCATGCACCCTCCAGGACCCCGCTGAGGGTATAGAGCTGGTCCAGCGTTCCACGGCCAGGACGAAAACCACACTGTTCCTCCTCGATCCGAGGCTCGACTATCCGACGGACCCTCCTCTCCAGAACCGCTGAATAGACCTTCCCAGGGAGGCTTAAGAGTGTGATCCCCCTGTAGTTGGAACACACCCTTCGGTCCCCCTTTTTAAATAGGGGGACCACCACCCCAGTCTGCCAATCCAGCGGGACTGCCCCTGATGTCCACGCGATGTTGCAGAGTCGCGTTAGCCAACGCAGCCCCACAACATCCAAAGCCTTAAGGAACTCCGGCCGGATCTCATCCACCCCCGGAGCCTTGCCACCGCGGAGCTTTTTGACTACCTCGGTGACTTCAGCCCCGGAGATTAGAGATCCGAACTCCGGATCCCCAGGCTCTGCCCCTCCAATGGAGGACGCGCCAGTGGGATTGAGGAGGTCCTCGAAGTACTCCGCCCACCGACCCACAACGTCACGAGTTGAGGTCAACAGCACCCCATCCCCACTGTAAACAGTGTTGGTGGGGCGCTGCTTCCCCCCCCCTGAGACGCCGGATGGTGGACCAGAATCGCCTCGAGGCCGTACGGAAGTCTTTTTCCATGGCCTCCCCAAACTCCTCCCACGCCCGAGTTTTTGCCTCGGCGACCACCCGAGCCGCACGTCGCTTGGACTGCCGGTACCCATCAGCTGCCTCCGGAGTCCCACAGGCCAAAAAGGCCCGATAGGACTCCTTCTTCAGCCTGACGGCATCCCTCACCGCCGGTGTCCACCAGCGGGTTCGAGGGTTGCCGCCACGACAGGCACCGACAGCCCTGCGACCGCAGCTTCGAGAGGCCGCGTCATCGATGGAGGCACGGAACACGGCCCACTCGGACTCAATGTCCCCCGCCTCCCTCGGAACGTGCTTGAAGCTCTCCCGGAGGTGGGAGTTAAAGCTCCGCCTAACAGGGGACTCCGCCAGGCGCTCCCAGCAGACCCTCACAACACGTTTGGGCCTCCCGGGTCTCACCGGCATCCTCCCCCACCATCGGAGCCAACTCACCACCAGGTAGTGGTCAGTGGAAAGCTCCGCCCCCCTCTTGACCCGAGTGTCCAGAACATGCGGCCGCAGATCAGCTGAAACGACAACGAAGTCGATCATTGAACTGCGGCCTAGAGTGTCCTGGTGCCAAGTGCACATATGGACACTCTTATGTTTGAACATGGTGTTCGTTATGGACAATCCGTGCCGAGCACAGAAGTCCAAAAACAGAACACCGCTCGGGTTCAAGCTGGGGGGGCCATTCCTCCCAACCACGCCCCTCCAGGTCTCACTGTCGTTGCCCACGTGAGCGTTGAAGTCCCCCAGCAAAACGAGGGAGTCCCCAGGGGGGGCACCCTCCAGTACCCCCTCTAAGGACTCCAAAAAGGGTGGGTACTCTGTACTGCCGCTAGGCGCATAGGCACAAACGACAGTCAGGACCCGTCCCCCCACCCGAAGGCGAAGGGATGCTACCCTCTCGCTCACCGGGGTGAACCCCAACGTACAGGCACCGAGATGGGGGGCAATGAGTATGCCCACTCCTGCTCGGCGCCTCTCACCGGGGGCAACTCCAGAGTAGCAGAGCGTCCAACCCCTCCCGAGAAGGCTGGTTCCAGAGCCAGAGCTGTGTGTCGAGGCGAGACCGACTATGTCCAGCCGGAATCTCTCCGCCTCGCACACCAGCTCAGGCTCCTTCCCCGCCAGAGAGGTGACGTTCCACGTCCCTAGAGCCAGCTTCTGCAGCCGGGGATCGGTCCGCCAAGGTCCCCGACTCCGGCCGCCGCCCAGGGCGCACTGCACCCGACCCCTATGGCCCCTCTCACGGGTGGTGGGCCCGTGCGAAGGGGGACCCATGTAACCTTTTCGGGCTGGGCCCGGCCGGGCCCCATGGGTGAAGGCCCGGCCACCAGGCGCTCGCCATGGTGCCCCACCCCTGGGCCTGGCTCCAGGGGGGGGCCCCGGTAGCCCGCGCCCGGGCAAGGGTACACTAGGTCCAATTTTTTTGTGTCTTCATAAGGGTCTTCCTTAACTCTAATGGCATCCAATTCCAAGAATAAACTTTTCCAGAGTAAAAAAAGAAAAACGTGCCTCTCAGTTACTCAACCACGACAGAGCAAAATTAATGTCTAATAGGAGTTATAATATTAAATATTTTCTAGAAACTACAGTGGGACTCCCAGAATTAATACATTAAGGTAATTATGTAACAAGTGTACTTTTACTTTGCCCTGGTTTCCACTTTCCCTTAAAAAGGAAACCACCTGTTTTTGTGTCCAGTACAAACATTAACAGGTCAGACCATCTGTAGGTACAACAGGTGCTCGTACACCGATGTGTATCAAGAGCTGCCAACACCTCTGAGTAGCTTTTTTTGTTATCCCCAATAAATCACTGCAGAAAATGTGAGTGCAGAGTGCACACCACGCCGGTGACATTACATAATACAGCAAACATTTTGAGTAAAGTGATACATAACATCAAGTACTTGGAATCAGTAGTCTGCGTCAGTCTTTAAAAGGGTATTTTAAAATTACCTTAGTTTCTGCTGTCTGTTTTTTAGATGGACGTTAATTAATTAGAGACATAGTGAATAAGTAACATTTATAGCCGAGTTAGCCATCTTCCTCTGGCCTGTCAGTGCTTACCGGCAGCCGCTTTTAAAACGACCGTTTCTTCCCCGTCCTTTGCTTCTAACAACATCTCTGAAAAACGAGCTGTGCCAACATTTAGGCGCACACAATTATCAAAAGAGCGCTTGCTAAAGTGCAAGAGTTTGTGGCCCGCTCATTCAGCACACCACATGGGCCTTCCTTTACAAGTGCCAATGCGACAACGGACTCGGGGGTTAGGCTGCCTTCAACTCCCAACTATCACGCTGGTTCCACATTTTTAGTTCCGCATTAGGTTGATTTAGTAGTTACGGGATTTTCCCCCGTGAATTCTATAAATGAATAAAAATAAATCGTAAATATATTATTTGAGTGGAGAAATACTGATAATATCATCAGCATTTACCGTTTTCAAAATTTAATGAGGAGTACATCCTCAATATAATTCCGTTGTAAATTTCCGGTTAGTGGCGCTCATTGACGGAAACGTAAAGCTGCTGTGTAATTGTTCAGTTTAGCTGCGGAAACCTTGCAGTTTCTCAGTGACAAAACAGTTGATTCTGAAATTGAAGATGCCAGACTATTTGGGGGACGACCAAAGGAAGATAAAGGAAGAGGAAAAAGAAGATGGACCTATTAGAGGTTTTCCTTAGATATTTTTATATATAAAGGAAGATATTGTTCGCAGGTGGCAAACAATGTCGATGTTAGCTAGCCTCATCTTGGCTAACATTAGCAAGCTCGTTAGCAAACAAACTATTACAGTTCATTCCTCCTTGATTATATTATGTCTTTTTTTTAAGAAATAGTGCTTTTATTATGTTTGATATGAAAACTGGTGATAAATAACCCAGCTATGCCGAGCGTTTTGCATCGTTGGTGTATTTACAATGCTAGCTGTCTTATCGCTCAGTCAGAATGCAAAGTCGTTGATGCTTGTTCAATTTTAATTCCAGCTTTGGATGAAGGGGACATAGCTCTGCTGAAAACATATGTAAGTATTGTCTAACAATATTCCATCATTAGTGATCCTTTTTTGATTCTTCCGGAGTCAGTAATATGTATGCATTCATATCTGAGACTGAAATCCCCCCCCTTGCCTTGTGTCCCTAGGGTCAAAGCACCTATTCCAGACAGATCAAACAAGTGGAAGATGACATTCAGAGCCTTCTTAAAAAGATCAATGAACTGACAGGTCAGTGATGGAACCAGAAAAAACTTACACCCCATGGTAGCAGTGGTAAATGGGAAAGAGTTAAGTTTTAATACTTTGTTTATACTAAACTACTGGCTTTTTTAAGTTTAAGTGCAGACTTCTGTTTTCTTTTCTTTTAACATTTACAGGCATTAAGGAGTCAGATACAGGTCTGGCTCCACCAGCACTTTGGGATTTGGCTGCTGATAAGCAAACGCTGCAGAGTGAACAGCCATTACAAGTTGCAAGGTAAAAAGGGAAACCTTTCTCTCCTCTAAATAGTAGAATTAATGTTGTACTTCTTGATGCCATCTATTTCTTATTTTAAGTCAATCCCATTGCATATCTTTAAAACTCTTTCATTTTCCATTGCCATTCAGTCATTGTGTACTATTACTGTTACCTCAACAGATGCACAAAGATCATCAATGCAGACTCTGAGGATCCCAAATATATCATAAATGTCAAACAGTTTGCTAAGTTTGTGGTGGACCTGAGTGACCAGGTGGCTCCTACTGACATTGAGGAAGGCATGAGAGTCGGGTAAGTTAGATAGGTTGTATAAATGTGTCACCTGTCATTAACAATCATCATTTTTGGTTGCGTTTTTAGTAACGGCTGAATTTAATCCAATATTTTTTCCTCCAGAGTTGATAGGAACAAGTATCAGATCCATATTCCTCTGCCACCAAAAATTGATCCTACAGTCACCATGATGCAGGTAAGAATTAGAAGTATTCTTGCATACAGACTAAATATAAAGTGTTAGAATTATCTGTGTTTTTATGATCAAATAAATGAGGATACATAGATAAAGAAAAGTTGTTTTTATTATCATCATTACTATTATTATTATTATTATTATTATTATTGGGTTAGTTTAGAAATTTTAATCTTCCTTCTAGTTGCTTTAAAATCAATTACATTTTGGTCCACTTGATGTTTTTAAGGTGGAGGAGAAGCCTGATGTAACATACAGTGATGTTGGTGGTTGTAAGGAGCAGATTGAGAAGTTGAGAGAGGTGGTCGAAACCCCTCTGCTCCACGTGAGTGTTTACAAAGACCTCTTGAACTTGCTTAGGCATGAATAAAGCTCAGCATCTCTGCCATAAGAAAAAATGGAATCCATCTTGTCATGTGTTTTAATCATTTTCTCAACAGCCTGAGAGGTTTGTCAATCTGGGTATTGAGCCACCCAAAGGTGTACTATTGTTTGGACCCCCTGGCACTGGAAAGACCCTGTGTGCTCGTGCTGTGGCCAACAGAACAGATGCCTGCTTCATCAGGGTCATTGGCTCTGAGCTGGTGCAGAAATACGTGGGAGAGGTGAGCTTCACAGAGTGGCTACATTTAGTCTACTATTCATGATTAGCTCTTACTTTTTGTAATGCATCTTTGCTTACAGGGAGCCAGAATGGTCCGTGAGCTGTTTGAAATGGCCAGGACTAAGAAGGCCTGTCTCATCTTCTTCGATGAAATTGATGCCATTGGGGGTAATGCATCCTCCAGTCTTTTTATGTGTCTAAAAGTCCTTTGCCTAAAATGGTAACATTTGAGGCATTTTACATGTCAGTGGTTAGGGTTACGGATGATCCCTTACTATCTAGTACAGCTAACCTTAGCTTATATTTCAAAATCCGTCTTCTGGAAAAGTTTTAAATTTTGCCAATATTTGACATAATTGTTCCAACAGACTCAAGTACAAAGAAAATGATCAGCACTTTCTTGCCAGACTAAATTAACTGTATTTGAAATATTTTAGGACATCAAATAACTCACCGAAAGCAACATCCACAAAAACGTTGTAATGAGAGAAGGAAAGAAAAGATTGGTAAACTACATGCAAAACTATTTTGAAAAACTACACGTGACAGTTGAACGTGTCAGGGAGAGGCATTACACACTATGGGTCATTGTTAACCACTTAGTGCCATGATGTCATACAGGATTCAGTTAGAAAATAATTGTTATATAACAAATGGAAAAGAATTTAGATTGACATGTCAAGTTGTTAAGAGATTACAGGAGTCTGGTACATCCACAGAGCACAAAGACTATGTTTGAAAACCACTACAAGCCCCCAGACAACACTGCACAAGAAGGTTTTTATTGGATGGCATTAAAAAGAAATGAAATGGTGTAAAAAAATATCCTAACTAAATGTGATATGTTCATGTCTGTAGTAATTATATGCCTTTAAAAATAATTCCTGTTCACAAATTAATTCCAGTATTCCACAAATGACACATGTGGAGTGCCTACATTTTGAGAAATACTGATTTTTATTTATTTTATTTTTTTTAATTTCCCAAAAAATTGAATGTAATGTTTGTTTAAATTGCCAGGAGCCCGTTTTGATGACGGCGCGGGTGGAGACAATGAGGTCCAGAGAACCATGCTGGAGCTCATCAACCAGCTGGATGGCTTTGATCCCCGAGGCAACATAAAAGTTCTGATGGCCACCAACAGGCCGGACACTCTGGACCCAGCTCTGATGAGACCTGGACGTCTGGACAGGAAGATTGAGTTCAGCCTGCCCGACCTGGAGGTGAGCTTGTCTGCTATGAAACAACACATACTCTGCATGTGTGGTTATGATATTGATTGTACCCTTGTCATATCTTAAAATAACTCTTTATCTTTTTGCTCCAGGGTCGCACCCACATATTTAAGATCCATGCACGCTCCATGAGCGTGGAGAGAGATATTCGCTTTGAGCTTCTGGCTCGTCTCTGTCCCAACAGCACTGGTAAGACTCATCAGCGATCTTCTGTCAAAACTAAACTTACTTCACTTTTCTCCCATTCTCTTAGTTATCAGCCTTTTCAGCTGTTTTATTTCACTATATCTTTCCCTTGCCTTTTGCTGAGTTTTCCAGAATAGCACGAACATTGTGTAATATTTAGTTTAGTTTTAAGTCCCATTTCTAATGGTGGTGTTGCTCATCCGTTGCCACAAGGGGACAGTAAAACATCATTCTGTAGTTCTGAAATAACACCACTGGTTTATTTGAAATGAAGCCCTAGCTTCATAGAACTGGGTTTGAGGTGGAATTTATAGGTGCAATGCTGGGCTTTCAGTCTTGCACGTGATAATTATCCTATTACTATTCAATGTGCTGCTGATGTTATGCTGCATGTTGATAAGTCACTCTGGGAAAGTGTGAAGTTTACACAAAAAGACTGGCTTGTAATGTTTAGAAATGTATATCAAAGCCATTTAAGATTTGAATGTCATGTTTGTTTTCCCCAGAAGATTTAACCCTATAATGCCAAATGTATCATATTTGATACATACGGTTCCTTAAGTCTTGGATCTGAGACTTTTTGCATCATTCAATGGTGAAAGCTTTGCTCAAACCCCCGTTGTACACATTCAGATATAACTGATAACAGCAAGTAGAAGACTACACAAAAATATATTTTTGACTTATTGCACGATAATTTGATCAAAATAATTTGTTTTTTTTTCTTCATATGTTGTTGAGGGGCCAAAGAAAGATTTTAGATTTAAAAAAATCCAATATTCTTCCCATTTTTCTTGGTTCAGGCTTTAAAGGGTTAAGAGTCACTATTATAGGATTAAGCTAGCATTCTCCTACATTCAGGATACTGGAGAGAATTCTTTTCTTTTATTTGTTAGTCTTCTACCTATTCTGTTCCAATAATGATGATACAAAGAAAGAATACACCAACCAGTTGAGTTTAAAGGAAGATTCTTTTCTACAAGCAGAATTGATTGAAAGATATCCGTCTTCTCACAGGTGCTGAGATCCGCAGCGTGTGCACCGAGGCAGGCATGTTCGCCATCAGGGCTCGTAGGAAGATCGCCACTGAGAAAGACTTCCTGGAGGCTGTAAACAAGGTCATCAAGTCCTACGCCAAGTTCAGCGCCACCCCAAGATACATGACCTACAACTGAGTGTGTGTCTGATTTGTATCAAAAGGAGCAAGTCAAATATATTCTTTGTCACTTGGAGTCACTTAAAAATAAACTTTATTCCTGATTTAAGTCTCAGCGTGTTTTAAAAACAACCAAACTTTTACTACAAAGGCATCTTGTGTTAATCAGTAACAGTTCCTTGTTAATGAAAACTAATACAGAAAAGAATTCAACTTAAGAATGGTGCAGTACTAAACATGACAATACAAAATGATCAAATATATATATTTTAAATTTATCACTAAACAATTTCTCTGTAACAATAAGTACCAGCATAATGACATTAGATTATCACACACAAAGACAGCTTGAATTCCCAGAAATGAGGCAGCAGGTTTGAGCTCTCCTATAGAGCTGCAAAAGCTTCATCACTACTAGAAGTTTTAATCAAAGTGCAACTTTTTTTAAAAATCATCTTTTTATGGACTGCTTTAAAGATGGAAATGATTAAAGCTCAAGGAATGTCTGCTGGAAATTCTTCTTTGAAAAAAGTCAAATAAAAATCCCAGTTTCAGAATACCAAAAAGTTCATATATGGTGCGGACACCTGTGATTTTAAGAGGTTGTCGAGCTGCTGGAATTAACATGGTGATCTTTGATGCATGTCAGTTGGGTTTTTTTCTGGGTTTTTCCACGTCCACAGGCCATCGATGCCGTCAGGTCACTTCATTGGGGGCAGAAGTGGATGGCTGTAATTTGTGTTGGCAGTGCAGCACTGCGTCGTGGACTGTGGGGAAAACCATGTCTGTGGTCACATCCCCGGTGAAGAATAATAGGGTGTCAAGTGTGGTCAGTAGGCTCCCTGAAAGAAAGAAAAATAGAAAGGACTGACATTAGAGCATCCTTGAATTTTGGTGAAGTACACAAGTCATCTTCCATCTATAACACTGTTTTTAAAAAAGCCCAAACAGTCCATAACCAAATGCTTTTAAAACGGAACTGCATTAACCTGCATTAACAACTGACAGTTAATCATTCAATAAACCAAATTATCTTAATATAACCTGTTGGAACCTGTTAGTTTTATGCCACAACAAATTTAAATAAACAAAAAAAAATCTACCAAAATAATTATCAAACACCAAGCCATAATTGTCATAACTACATTTTAAAATATACCATTTACCACACTTTTTTTTAAAGCACTATTTCTTCATTAAAATATCAAATCATATCAATCTACTTTCATTCCTGAACAGAAACTGTATTTTTAGTCACAGAAAACAAGTTTTGATTGAATGTTATGCTTGAAACATTTGTGTATAAAACATGGTTCTTGGGATGGAATTCTAATTTGTTCTAAATGCTAAACGACAGTTCACTGCAAAATAAAGCACTTAATGATGCTGGATGCTCTTCGAGACAAAGAGAAAGATAAATTGTTCTCAGTGAACAAAAAGTAGGTTAAAACGGTCAGAATTAGAATGGAAAATGTTATAACCGCTGGAGGTGGTGAATTTTTTTTTAAATGATAGTTTTCAGGTTATTATGCGTTGAGAACCATTTAGTAGCTTCAATGTGATATTTACCAAAAATAACTATTAAGCCACCAATTAAGATTTTTTTTAAGGAAATAAGGATATTTCCCAGTTATCTAACAGGTGGCCAGTTTTTGTTTGTTCCTTTTTTTTTCCAAAGGGGTCCATCTGGTTTTCTTTTGCTTGGAATTCTCATTTACTGAAAAACGGGCCTTTGTTTCAATGGGTTAGATGAATAAAAAGTGTGAACAGAAGAAGAGTAAATAGAACTGATGACACGTACTATTGCAGCCAGCTATGACCACCCGAACATCCACGGCAGCATATTCTCTAATAACCTGCAGGATTCAGGAAAAAAAAAAGCGTCTTAAACAAGTACTGCAGCACAGAAAGGAAAAACACAAATGAACAAAATGTCATGCGGGAAGTTACTTCCGCCCAAGAAAAGGGGACAAACCTGTTTGATGGCTTTGGCTCCCACAGAGTCGATGAAGCTGGCTGTCGTCCAGTCCAGAATTATAGAGTGCACGGTGCCTAGAGGTTCAAGGAACACGACTTCCTCAGAGTTTGCCTCCTGGTGTTTGTCTTCCAATTGTCCATTCCTCTGCTCGTTTACGTCATGGTCCTGAGGCAAAACCTCATGGGTCACAGCCTCGTCTTTATACTGAAACAAATCAAAAGAGTTTATTAAATAATAAATGCTAAGGATACGGGTTAGAGCAAATTTCCAACTCATTTTCTAATACATTCAAATGTAAATTTTCCTCATGGGTGCGAAAAGGATCCACACCTCGTTAGACAAGTTTTTCAGACAAGCCCGGGCAAGAAGAAAAAGTTTTTTGTGAAAAAAAAAAAAAAAAAGGATGCAGTGAGTATTTGCATTGTCAACCAAGCCAACCGTGTTAAATCCACCAGGAGGAGCACAGAGGTAGAAGAAGCCTCACCTTGGCACAAACCTTCATTGGAGAGTTTTGGTTACTGTTTGCCTTCAGCTTCTGCTTTTTCTGGGCTTTCCGGGCTGCTTGCAACTGGTCAGGGTTAACCCCCGTCTACACAGATGTTATCAAAAGCAGAAGTTACAAAAATGATACAGAAGTTTAAAATTTAACCTAAAGTTTTTTTCCTTTCTCACAGCTGTCAAGCACAGACCTGCCCTGAACACACTGTGACATCTTAAAATTGTTAAAACGAAGAAATCAGATGTTCATCCAGTTACCTTTTCCTTGAGGGAGCTCACATAAAGATCACTGTTAGCAAAGTAAATTGAGGAATTGGAGTGGAAAATCTTGATCCCCTCATATTCTGATGCCTGGGAAGAAAAACATGACTGAGGAAGATTTCAGGCCAACATTTATGGTCAAGGATTTTACACTGAGAACACCACTTACCTCTTCGTACTCATCCACATCGTAGTACAAGCCTGTGTTGGGAATGTGGCCCAGAAGGGAATTTTTAGGACTGAAAGACAACAAAAAAAAAAGGCTCAACTTTTACATGAAATAATTTTTTGCTATTTATTCCCCATTCTTTAATAAGATGCACTATGTTAATTCAACAGAGCAGTTGATAATGATGAGACAAAAGAGAACAGTACCTTTGGGTCCTGTAGATGACGGTTAGCAAGGCAAAGGCAATAGCCACAAGGAGGCCGTAATCTAGACCCAACAGCACAGAGGCTATAAAGGCTACCAGCCAGATGGCCTGAAGAGACAGCACAAAAAGACAGTTGCTGGAAACCCAAAAGCCAGAAAAAAAACAAATAAATAGAAACATCCTCCCTTCATCCTCAGGAGAGATGTATCCCTTATCATCAACATCAAAGGCATCAAACTTGGTTTGGGTTATTTTTGCAACAACAACTGATGGTTTAAGAGATTCTCCATTGGGTCTTGACAACAGTTTCTCCCATAAGCTTGGGTCCTCTCTTAGAAGCCTAAAAGCTCAAGGGTTCTATGCAGTGTATCTGCCGATGCTGTGCTCCGAATTCCACTGTTACCAATTCTGCCTCCACAGTTCACATCTTTTCAACTTAAACCTTTATCCCATCTCCCTGTGTTCTGTCTGGATGTTACCATCATTTGTAAATGTTACATCTAATACCACTGCCCTCTTCTGTAGTTTTCCTAATCTTGAAAAATGTTCAGTTGTTTAACCAACACCAGTTAGGATCTAGAGGTCCCACAACATATTTGACCTAGATAGCTGGATAGTGGCTCAGATCGTTCCTAGCTTCCCTCCAGCCTATAAACAGCTTTCTTATCTTTACACCAGTAGCTTTTATCTCTTCTTTTGTAAAGGTTGCCATGTTATACTAGAGCAATATATGATGATTGACAGTTCATAGGTGTTGAAGGATAATATACTGATTAACACAGCTGGCTAAAACCATAGATAAGAATGATCTATGCCCACCTAAAACTGCTGGGAAATAGCTTAACTTTCTCATTTTTTTCCTAAAAACTGACAATGAGTTCAGGTCCTCAACAGAATTTTACCTTGTAATTATTTACTTTAAAGGACACATGATAAACGTAAAACGGCACACTCGAGCAGTCAATCCTAATCAAAGATCAAATCACTTGTCTTTTTTTATTGGAACGCATTCAAACAACTGACCAACTCAATCTTGCTGATTCTCCACAGGCTGGGAATGTCTCTGAACTGCTTGAACATCCCCAGCAGGTTGACCATGATGATGGCTGCCAGTGCGGTCTGCAGGAGCATAAAAACTATCAGTGGAGCCGCCTTCTTTGTGTGTGTTTAGTTTAAGAGCTGCAAACAGGAAGCCCCGAGGTTTCGGTATCATTAACTCCACTTCACGCACCTGGGGGAGCGGCTGGAAGACGAAGCCAATGGCCACCACCACCAGCAGCACCACGAGTGACGCCAGCAGCCCGGCGATCTGAACGCGCACGCACACAGAGCAAACATTATCTGGAGTGTTTCTAATTACAGTTTTATGACACCAATTTAGACAAGTGAGATAAGGGAGGCTAGCTGCTCCTTTGCCACAGAGCGTGCGTCACCTGTGTTTTCCCCCCGGTGCTCTCCTGCACCAGGCTCCTCGACATGGAGCAAGTGATGGCAAACGTCTGGAAGAAAGAGCTGATAAAGTTGCACAGGCCAAGAGCGATCAGCTCCTGGAAGCAATATGGGAAAATAAATTTAGGTTAATTCTCTCAGTAATATCAATTTGCCTTTACCCCACATGCAGACAGGCAAGTTAAATAAAAAGCAAATATTTCCTGTTTTACATTATGTGTATTTATGCTATTTTTATATTAATTATACATTTTTGTTATTATCTTTCATTTATTTCTGTTTTAGTATTATGCTATAATGCAGAAAAGCCCCTCCAAAACATCAACATAATTTAATATCATTTAATATCATACACAATAGTAAGTACATCAATTCTGAGGCAAGGAATTTTGAATCTTCCCCATGTGGGATGAACGAAGCATTTTAAACCTAATTTCTATTTTCAAAAAGGCCAACTTTGTCCTAGTGACACCTGCAGAAGTGTTCACCTATACTAATTTGTGTTTGTTGTCCTCCTTTCCCGCACTTTTAAACCCCAGTTGGTCGAAGCAGATGATTGCCCATCCTGAATCTGGTTCTTCCAGAGGTTTCTTTCTGTCAAAAGTGAGTTGTTTTTTTTGTTTTTTTCTTTCAACAGTCGCCTTGAGCATTCCCAGGATGGGGAATGGGGTTGAATGGAAGTTTTGGTGCAATCTGTTGGTTTTCTGTAGCAAAAACCTTCTTCAGTTGACTGTATGAATTGGGTCTGTATTTAAAACGTAACGAAGTAGAGATGATTGGATTTTGAAAAAGTAGAATATTTGATCATTTTTGTCATCGTAATTTTTTCCATCTTTTTTTCGAAGTATTCTGAACTCATCTGTAAACATAGCTGCAATTGGATTTCCTTTTTCCAACCACAAAAAAATCTACAGAATACATTGGAAAGTTTGTGGTGACCCCTTTAAAAATAGGGCAATAATAGTGATTTTTTTTGTTTTATTATAGATTTTTAATCTTGCAGTGCTTTTTACTGGCATTCTTTGGAGTTCAAGAAGTGTTCGAAAATTATTATGATTTATCCCCAATTTTTCTAACAAGTTTTCAGCCCAAACATAGCTTCAATTCTAGGTGCTGCTACCATTAGCAACCTCAGGCTCCTAACTGAGTGACGCTCCAGCTTTGAAACTTGGAATGAATGCTGCTACATTTCACTATGGCAGGAACTGGCACACAATCAACTCGCATAGCTATACCGACCTGGTTGCCTTCCACACTATAGCCGTGTTTAAGGGCAAAGGTCTTAGCAAGAGAGATGCCCATTGAGAATCCCACAATGGCGACGGCAAACGAGTCTGTGATCAAACTGGGTAACAGGGAGAACTCTGGGACAGCAGGTGGGCTAAGCCTGTGGACACAAAAGAAAATCCCTGAAGTTTATCCACTCCACTGTGTCAATATTTTTCAGCAGGGCCATTATAACAGTTCCTCTTTCAACCAGATGTTGAGAGTGAGAAAATAAAACCAAAATCTTAAATATGACCCTGCAGCTTTACAAACACATTCCCATGTGTAGAACATCGTAGGACAACTTACCCCGTTGGAATCTTCCCAACCACGTCCACTTTATAGTCATCTGATAATGACAAACCATAAGAGACCCCAGTTGACACGATAACCACGATGATCTCTCCAGGAATGGGAATTGGCAGCTTCTTCTTGTAGCGCTCGTTGATGACTTTGACCCCATACAGAAACACAAGGCCCGCCAAGCCAAGGAGGAAAGTGGTTAAATTTGTGCTGGTGATCTCACTGAATACCGCTTTCACACTCTGTAGTGACACAGGGATAGCAATTCAAGTTACTCATTTGTCATTTTTGCCTTACATTTCAAATCCCTAATGTGATCCCAAAATTCAGTTGCCCACTTAGAATCTACATAAACTCACATAAATAGCAGACAAGGGCCCAGAGAAGCGCTGTGTTTTCACCCCAAGAAAGTACTTGAGCTGGGAGACGACCACATGCACGGCCGCTGCCGTCGTAAAGCCGCGAACCAGAGGCTCTGTTAGGTAGATTGCCACGAAGCCAAACCTGAGAAGACCGAAGACAATCTAAAAGGAAAGCGGGGAAGAAAAAAAAAGCAGGTAAGCTGAGAAGGGGTGGTTTTGTTTCAAATAGAAACATTCAACTCCAGGAGATACATAAACAGTGATCAGGATAACCTTTGTGTAAGCTTTGTGTAAGCCGGCACTTTTTTTTTTTCTTCTTCTTCTTTTGAGCGTGAGAAAAATGCAATCATTTTGTATTCTTGTGCTCTGTTGTTCTGAACGACAAAAAATAGTTTCTCTAAGGGAGTCAAAGGCAGGCTGACCACCTCATTCAATTCAATTTTATTTATGTAGCGCCACATCAAAACAACAGTTGTTTCACAGCGCTTTCTAAACAGAGCAGGTCAGACCCTACTCTGAAGTTAATTACAGAAACCCAACAATTCCCACCATGAGCAAGCACTAGGCGACACAGGCAAGGAAAAACTTTCTTCCTTCCATCTGAGCACTTCCACTGACCTGGATGATTCCCACCATGGTAGTGAGTACCACGGCCACCTGGACCCTCTTGGCGTCACGGGCCACCTCGTCCACCCCCACAGAGACATTGGAGCCATTGCCAATGGATGGGAACATGGAGTCTGGGGCCTCCCTCACTGCAACACCCCCAATCATCAAACTTATCACAGCAAAGGTGCCTGCAGGTCAAAACACAACACACATGGATCGGTTCAACAGTTGCTATAATTAAATCTGTCATTAACGCATCCCATCATGAGAGACACTCCACTTTGACTGTTCAAAGAAGCCTGTAAGTTGACTTTATTGTTCTACTAATGTAAGGTTTTTAGCTTAAAACAAAAAAAAAAAAAGAAAAAACAAAAGGTATATTTTGCAGTACCCATCTGTCATTTGAAAGTGAGGGACAACACAGCAAGTGTGCCGAATTTAGCCAGTTTGAGCTCAGGATTCCTTTGTTGGCAGTGATAGTGATGAGCAGCCACACAGAGAAAAGGTCACGTTGCTACATTTAAGACCACTTCAAATTTAGATCAGGCGAACTTTTAAGAAAGTTCAGTAACATTCGCCTGGACTAGATACCACCAAGCGCATAAATGTGTCTGCAGCATAAAGGGCACAGAGCTAGGATTCCTTTCACTAGCAAAGCAAATGTGAAAAAAGAAAGAAAAATTAATCATACATTGACTTCTTTCTAATGACTGGTTTGATGGAAATAAAAAGTAGACAAGTTGTATTGAGTGTTAGAAAAGTTTTTAAAAAAGTAGCTGTCCAAACAAGAAAAGGCAACAAAGCTAACTGTAGATGCACATAAACCCTTGTTTTACATCTTGAAGCAAGAGTTTTGTTTTTAGGCGATACTAAAACATTTTCAGATGTCCATCTTTTTGTAATTTCATCTAAAAAGAATTTTAAATTATGAAAATGTTGATGGAAACCAGGATAGTTTTTCTTTTCTCTAATATGAGCACACCCTTTTGGCTCAATTTAGAGACAAACACCTTAGCAAACCTCTCTAAATCTATGACCGATTAGTTGCAAAAAAGGCATGGTTTGTTAAATTGTAAGACATAATCAAAATCAAATTCACATATTTGCCCATTTTCGTCTTCTTTGATGTCTACACAGGCCGTTTGTCCAACTAATTGACTCTTGGGTGTCTTTTCAAATGGGAGAAAACTACATAAATTTGAACATCTTGTCAAATGATATTGGTCTTGGTGCAGGTAGTCATCATGTTCAGCATTTGCTTTTGAACATCATGATACAAAGTCGGTGCAAAAATAATTTTTTCTTTAATCAGTGATGGTTGTTAATCAGCTGTGGCCTTCAGACAAAACCTAAGCAGAGAGGCATTTCACCTTAGCATCGCTTATTTTCATCCTTAGAACACAGAGGGGTTTCCAGGGAAGCGACGGGGTCACGCTCTTCAAGTTAATACGACTAGTCTATATATTTCGCGAGTGAAAAGGCCATCGTGTCCAGCATTTGAACAGCTGCCCAGTTATTCGCTTCGACTGTCCTCCACAACTAGAGGTATCACTTCCACACCATGGTGCTAAAATGGGGAAACTTTGGGCTGGAGCCAGCTTAAAGAGGAGGCAGCTGCTCCCTGTTGTGCACTTGCTGCTTTGTTTTGCTCAACTTTTGACCTCAATGTTTAAAGCCATTTTGTCTGTACCCTTTAGTCAGCTGACATCTGAGCCAAGTTGAAATCGCTTTGAGTGGATAATGAACGTTGAGATGTCACAAGGTGCAGTCATAGATATTTCCCTGCCACTCATTTATCATCATTGAAAGAAAACATTTTCTCCATATCATTTTAATCCTACTTTCAGTTTCCTGTTTGTCAGGCAGAGACAGCTGGCAGTCTGCGTTGTCTCACAAGCCTACTTAGAACTTTAGATTAGGAAGCATTCCAACAAGCTAGCCTACCCTTCCTGTAAATTTGTTGTCAAAGAAACCTTGAGCCATTTTCAGTCTTTACAGTACAGAATTAACATTCCTAGAAATATATCTTCTAAAACATTAAGGGAGAACAAAGTCCATCATGTTTGCATATTAGACAGATTTTCAAAAAAGTTTTAATCCACATGCTAATCAAATAATGTTTATGAGTTAAGTGTATGTTTTGCTTTAGGCGTTTTGCTTTCGTCATAGAAATTATTTTACAATGAGTGAGAAATTTTCCTCAATGATTCCCGAAGATCGATCATGTCTGAAAAGTGTTGTATTGGAAGGCAACAGCAATGGAAACACATAACATGTTATAGAAAGTGCATCAACCTTTTACACACAGAGGTAGGTAAAGAACAGGCTGTCTCTTGACCACTGCGCACAAAGATTTTAGCTTGCACCCTGAAATAACCAATGGAATGGAATAACATAACTCAGGAAGGATAGCGCAACGTTCCAAGGAAAAACAGGATGTGCGAGTCTCGCTTCATGAGGCCTTGAAACTCACTCCCATATCTGACCAGTACATTACATCTCATAACATCTCGAACAGGAGATGTTTACATTTTTCTCCATTACACTTTACTAACCACATATCTAAACAAGCAATATTTTCGAAGGCATTTATGTGATAGAGAGTAGGCTCTGACCAATTGTCAAACCTTAAATTCAGGAGGACCAGTGTGATTTCCGCCCCCAGTCCTGGAACCAGATCTTTACCAGATCTGGTAAATCTTTGCAAATTTACTGTAGGGAATCATGGGAGTTTGACAATCTACTCAACATGTATTTTGTAGACTAAGAAAAGGTATACAACCTTTCCCTCAACGGAATCTATGGGGAACACGAGTGAGTATATAGAGTAACACAAACACTTTTAAGAGGTATGCAGTCCCTGTTTAACCAAAGTAAGTGCTGTGTCCCCTTACCAGGCATCAAGTCGAACTACTTTACAGTGGGTGTTAGTCTCACAAAGGACTGCTTGTTGTTACTAATTGTGTTTGAGATCGTGAAAATCACAAAGTGTGAAGTTGGAAAGGAGAGTGCCTGTTTGGGAACCCCAGGGTCACATCTCCACTTTTAGCAGACAATGTGGTTCTGTCGCTTTCTTCGGGATAGGACCTACAATGTGCACTGGAGCAGTTAAAAGATGAGTGTGAAGTAGTCAGGAGGAAAGTTAGCTCTTCCAACTCTAAGGCAATGGCTCTCAACAAAAATAATATTCTCTTTGGTTAGGTGATCAGTCCCGGCTGCAGGCAGAGGAGGTTAACCATCTGACAAGCCCTCTTCACAGGTGATGGCAATTGGAGCAGAAGATGGACGGACAGATTGGGGCTTCATCAGCTCTAATGAGGGCCTTGCTCTGGTTTGTTGCGGGGAAGTGGGAGATGATCAAGAAAGAAAAGCTTTCAATTTACTGGTCTACCTTTGTACCCACCTTCACCTATAGCAACGAGATTTAAGTGGTGACGGCAGACAACGAGATCGAGGATACAAGTGGCTGAAATGGGTTTCCTACTGAGAGTAGCTTGGCTCTCCCTCAGAAATAGGGCAAATAACTCAGTCATCTGGAGGGAACTGCTGCTCATACAAGCAAGTTGCAGTGGTTCTGGCATCTGATTGAAATGTCAAGTAAAGATACAAAACTACATTGAGGGATCATACATCCCATCTGGTCTGGGAACCCCACAGGATCGCCCAGAAAAAGCAGGAGTGTGTTTGTGGAGAGGGATGTCTGAGTTTTCATCCCTAACCTGGGTCTTCTACAACCCGACCTCAGATAAGAGGAGATTGGATGGATGCGCGGGCTTTCATTAATTTTGCTCATTAAATTGGGATCCAGTTACTCGAAGAGATTACATTTATCTAAAACTTGAAAATCATCCGTGTGCACATCTTCAGTGTGACCTCAGTTACCATGCAAGTGAAAATGGCTGGCCAGTATTTTCGTTGTCACTTTTAGTAAACTTTGCAAGTTTTAAAATATTGTGTCAATAAAAATTACACTAAATTTTAACTTAACAGTTGATAAATGACTAGGTATACTTTCTGGCCTCGACAAAGGCTCTGCAAGAGGGGCCTTACCTACTGAGATGTGTCTGGACGTGCCGAAGAAGGTGTACAGTAGGACGGGGTAGAATGAGGAGTACAGACCATAAACTGGAGGAACAGCAGCAAGCATAGCATAAGCTAGTCCTGTGGGATGGAAGAAAAGCAAATATTTAATCAAGCAGCTGGGTCGGGGTGATTGCATCACAATGTCAGAGTCACAGTCATACCAAAAACAATCGCAGTGTGAAGCCCTAAACAGAGCAACAGGAGTTACATTCCGGCCTCAAACACTTACCGACTTTGCTTAGTTTGTCATTTCTGTCATGCTACACACACCACAAAGGGTACTGACCTTGGGGGAGCTGAACAACTCCTGTGCTGAGCCCCGAGACCACATCTGAAAAGAGGTACTGCTTGACCGGGTAGGATGGAAGCCATGTTAGGATTGGCAGTACACTCAGAGCTACAGCCTTTGCCTTCTTTGATGAACATCTGTAAAATGAGTCAAACATTTATGAATACTCAGGTTCTTCAGGAAGACAAAAAATAACAAAGGAAGCCGTTAGTTAATGGCTCCATATGCTGCACATCTGGATGGATAACAATAAAGAAATGAACTACAAGTGGTACACTTTTCATTTGCCTCTATTAAACTATGTATTCTTTAGGCTTGGGCAACCATGCATACTATGTATGTTGTTTGACTGCATTCTTCAATTGTTCTTATCTCTACCAAGAGGGTCACAATACAGCCTAAACCTTTCTGAAAATCCCTGCCTCCGACAGTTCTGACAGAGCAGGAATGAAAATGAATTAAATATTGTTTTTAGGATTGTCAAGATATTTCACAGTATTTGTTTAACGGCACTACGGTAAGTCTGAGAGATTTGATAAGATTTGGACTTACTGGAACTTCTCTGCCAGCCTTTGTCTCAGGGTGGTGGAATTTTCTTTGGGGTGGAGAAGCTGTGTCCGAATGAAAGATTCATCATAGACCTCTCGTTCTATCCTGAACACCAACTGCGAGCCTTCATTCTCACATTCATTCTCACAGGTTGCTACTTCCTCTTGCTCCATAGAGAGGAGAGGTATCTCACTGAATTCGGCAAGAACTGGTGTGTCTTCTGTGGAATTGAGCCCTCCTACTCTTTTCCATTATCTCTCTGGCTGATGGATCTTCATTTCTTTAGCTTCTCCAGGGAACTTCTTTCTCTTTTCAGAGGGAAAGAGGAGAGAAGACTGATGTAATGCCAACAAAATGGGAGAGGTGATAAGAGACAGACCTAGATGTAAGGTTGATTTCTTTGGGAAATATTTGATCTTTGGTCGGGATGAGTCAATACACAGGTTCTACAGCATGACGTTACTTCATATCTGTAGCTTCGTACCCTGTCAAAGGACTTGCAACATCCTTTTTCGGCATTTTTCAACAAACTCGAGAACCTCGCGTTGTTTTTTTCTCATTTCCTGTATTTCTTCTGTGAGCTAGCTGACAAAAAATTATCATAAAGGAAACAGTATTCACGCTATTTTCAAATGTGAGAAAAGCTGCTTTTTCAGACATGCTCGTTCTCAGGTAATGAAGTGCTCAAGCACACAGGCTACTCTCACAATGACAGGAGGAGCTTTTTTTCTTCCCAACCTTCACTGCCCAGCAATTAAGCTAGAAAAAATATGCTAGTTTAGATTGTACTCTTACCTCCGTCTTCCTTTTGATAAGACTCCCTATGAAGAAGGATGACTTTTAAAAAAAAGGCTACTTCAGTTAAACTTCAACAAGGGTAACGTCCTTGATGAAGCTGGCGGTTAGCAGCCGCTGATTAACCACTGATCATGTGTGAGACAGATGACTCACTCTATTAAATATTTCAACACTTTCCGGTATGCTGATATTTGCGTATCCTTACGTATGCTCTGTTAATACATTTAATAATTGATAAGATTTATAGTCCAAAGTCTATGCTGAGCACGATAAAAACAAAAGTGATACAACAATGATTGATTAGCATCACAAATATTCAATAATTGATGTCTTTACCATAGGTTTTGACAATATATACTATAATTGCTCTCGTATATTTTTTTTCCTGTTTTATAATGACATATGTACACATATACAGTTTGAATTGGCATCTTTATTTGATTGAATTATTATGTACTCAGAAATAACGCAGAGTGAGTACTCTTCTTGTGTTGTACCGCTCTGGCTCTTAAAGGGAGGACTGGATGATGAAAGCGGCCGCATTGACGTGATGCGGTTACGTAGCTCCCTCTGGTGTTCATTTTAACACCAGTCAGAAACCCATGATGATGTTTCGTCGATGCTCTCTTTAAAGTTTGAACGTTTTCATTCACAAAATACTTTTTAAAAATTGTTTAACTTACTCCAGCTCCACATCAGTTCGTATTACCCCCGGTCCTCCCAACTACGGACCCAACAGAAGAAAGCTGTATATTGACCCATAATCACAAAATTACATGTTTTTAGTTATATCATTACCCAAAAATATCTGGAAATGCTATATGCGGAACAGTCAGCATATACTTTCGTTGTTGTTTACCAGCCTCTGGCATTTTTTATACACACAAGCTATGCCTTTAAATAACACTTCCACATATCACTTTTTGCTTCAGAGTTAGCATACGACGTTTCTGCTGAAAATTGGTCCTCTGCTCTTGCCATCTAAACAATTGATATGTTCAATTTCTATATACTATTTGTGTATCCCTAGCTGAAGACTGTAAAAACGGGCAACTCTTTATCTGCAGAAGAAAATCAGCAAACTGCGCTACTGCCATTTTAGACAAAATTCAGCTCTCTTTTAAGAAAAATTAAATGGACGCAATTAGACAATTAGATTACTCATGGAAAAAAGGACACATAATATTTTTCAGGAGGAACACAATTTTTTTCAGTTCTTCTTTTCTTCCGGCACTTCTCCAACACTAGTTGTACTAGCAGTCATGTGAGGGTCAAGTGACAGCACAAGTCATTGGGACAGCAAATTGTTTTTCCGAAAAAGAAGGAAGGGAGGGCTCTGTTAACTGGAATTATTACTTATTACTTTTTTCTATCTATCTATCTATCTATCTATCTATCTATCTATCTATCTATCT
>JABUIW010044429.1:740705-754738 GCA_013363375.1 Menidia beryllina | reverse complement strand
TATATATATATATAGTTAGGATTAATGAAAAAAATACAAATATACCTACAAACAAAAGACTATTTCCTAAACCTACTTTGTTTGTATTAAAGATAAATAATGCACATATGTTTTCAAATGATATACATCATCGAAAATACTTTTTTTCAAAACTCATCCAATAAAAAATATTATCTGAACTTCTACTTTAAAAGTCAATCAATCAATCAATCAATGTTTATTTATAAAGCACTTTACAACAGCTGGAGCTGATCAAAGTGCTTAACAGAATAAAAAAAAAAAAAAAAAAAACAGATCAAACTATCGAACAATACAAAATAATATGTGTGATATTATAGATACATGCGTACATATTATACATAAGCGCACATATACGCTGTTTTATGCTCCTGCCCTCCCCCCCAGCCCACAATGAATGTAATATATACGTCAACCTGACAGATTTTCTACCGCTTCAGGTATGAATCTCCAATGGCCCCAGACTTGCAAGTCTTCCAGGAAACAGCAGTGGAAGCATTCCCAATGGCTATTGTGGGTTTTGCTGTGGCTTTCTCTGTGGCAAAAGTTTATTCTATAAAACATGATTACACAATAGATGGGAACCAGGTACATTAATTAATAATTATTCATTTTGGACAATCATAAGCTCGAATAAGTCAATACATATATAATAAGCCATGTGTCCTTTTTGTATTGACTGCAGGAGCTGATAGCCTTTGGTGTCAGTAACATCTTCGGAGCTTCTTTCAAGTCTTTTGCAGCGAGCACGGCTCTTTCCCGTAGTGCAGTGCAGGAAAGCACTGGGGGGAAAACCCAGGTAAACTTAAATTTTAGATTTATTGCAAATCCCAAATGGGCAAAAAATGCTTCCACAGGATATGAATGAACAAGTAGCAGCCAAGGAATGCAAATATCACCTGTAATTAACTCATCATCACTACATGAGATCACCAATATAAAAACATGGGTTTTATCGAAGAGAAATTATATCAGCAATTACTGTATCTTTATGATGCTTTTTAACATTTGGTTAAAAGCTATTCCTAAACAAGTTTGAACCTTAAGAGCAGATGATACAGTAGAGTCATCTCAATGTTGAGATATTCCAAAAATGCAAACCATGGTTGTGAAAAGTTATTGATTCAGACTTGTTTTCAAACCATCCTCATCTAGGTCATCACGTAATCATCGCGTAAATCATAAACTCGACAGTCCAACAAAATATTCTTTAGTCAAATGGACAATGGCTTTAAGGCAAACCAGCATGGCTGAAAAACAAATAATCAGGATGTTGCAATTGTTCAGTCAAAGTCCACACCTCAGCTCCAATTAAAATACTGTGGCGGAACCTTGACCTGATCATGCGTAGACTAATGCCCATAAATCAAAACAAATTAACCCAACGTTGTAAAGAAGAGTGAGCCACAATTTTTCCATAACAATGTCACAATGTGTGTGTGTCCTGGGTTTGAGCGTTTAAAAGCAGTCCAACTAGAAACACATTTGATGACTGTATTGAGGTGGGATCTCAGTTGAGTTCAGCATAATTGAGGTACACTATCTATATGACAGGGATACAGATTTCTAGTCTTTATTGAGTCATCAGCGGCCACACTCTCCTGATAACAAACAGTGTGGTGATGACAATGTCAGGGGTTGGGCACTCCAGACTTAAAGGGCCTTTGTCCTGCAGGTTTTGGATATTTCCCAGCCTCGACATAACTGATTCACATCAACACAATTTCAGAAGTCCTGTGTAGAGCTTAACGATCTTTATGAGCGACCAATATCTGAATCAGATATGATAAAACCTGCAGGACAGTGGCCCTTGAGGCCCCGATTTGCCTACCCTCCTCTAAGTCATGGTGGTTTTCCTTTGCACATATGTGTGGCTGTCTCACTACCAAGTAACTATTAAAAAAACAGCATAACTGCTGTCCTACACCATTCACAAATTATAATATTTAAGTAAAAGACCATTTGATTAACTATCGATTTAGGGAAAACAATTGGCAAAGCACTATGGGGACTCTTTCTATCTGTTCCCCAACACGCCACGGTGTCTTTATTTTTCACACACTACTTCTACATGGTGATTCACAACTGAGCAACTGGTTTGCCCAAAGCTCCTGAGTTATTTTACCATTTAATCCTGTTTTTGATGAAAATAATTCTGGTAAAATTAATCTTAAATCATGCAAGACTTGTTTGCCTTTGTGGGAGATCTTGTGAGCCACTTCCGAAAGACAGTGACTATTGGCATTTCAGTAGCTTAAAAATCTATATACATCAGTGTCTGTTATTGGGTTAAACTTCAGCCTGATTCAAATTGAAGAAAAGAGATTTCATGATTGTGATCAAGTTAATAATGGCAGTTTGCACCTACATGTTATTTTAGGTTTATACACATATGATCAGTGCTCAGACCATTGTATTGCCTTTCATGATTTATATATTTATGTTGATATATCTCTATACACCATACATACCTAACATTATAGGATTGCTTTCAATTATTATACCAGGATGCACACAAGGTTGATATTTCATTGAGACATGTTTTTGCTAAAATTCCTGCCACAGCTACAATTTTAACTTTTGATGATTAAGTCATTCTTAGTCTTTTATATCTCCTTTATGTGTTTCCTCATAAAAGACAATAAAAAACACCTATCCAGATGTCAGTTGCCAACGTAAAGCTGTAAACACATTTGAAGTAAAAATGTATAAAATTGTTGACATTCTCCTTGAAATAATTATGATGATAAAAGTAAAGATGTTATGGAGCTCTTCTATCCGTCATTGTAATTAGGAAAGTTCTATTCCATCTAGTTTCCATTTATTTTTCAAACTAACCTGTCAGAATGATTCAGCATTGTAATTAATATTTTATTTCAAGAGTTTTTTTGCCGTGTTAAAACCTTTCCTGATAAGGTGAACCATTAACTCATAAAACATGAAATAGAATATTTATGTGAGGTTAGCTTAAGGTAGTAACTTCCCTTTGAAATATTATTAACACGATGAATAATGATTGAGCAATTGGCCTCTTTTTCGCTTCAACAGTTTCACTGTTTGGCTGATTGTAAAAGCAGGAAATGTGCTAAACATCTATATCCACGTGTAGTAACAAAGGTGAAAAATACAGTCTAAATTAGTAGTAACATTAGTTAGTAATAGTTAGTAGAATATTTCATTGTGACATCTTTATCATTTTCATAGTTCAATACCTCTTCTCCTCTTTACAGGTGGCTGGTTTACTTTCAGCTATCATAGTGATGATTGTTACTTTGGCTATTGGTTTCCTTTTAGAGCCACTACCAAAGGTATTCAAATTTTCAGATCTACCTCAGTATCAACAAGTATTTGGTGTTTACATGAAAGAGTCTGATCTGTCATTTACTCCAACAGTCTGTGCTGGGTGCAGTTGTCATTGTTAATCTGAAGGGCATGCTGATGCAGATCAGAGATGTCCCATACCTGTGGAGGAGGGACAAACCAGATTGCGTGAGATTTTAGATATTTTTTTAACTTATAACCGACTTTAAAAAAAGAAATCTCTTTACTGAAGTATTTACTGTATACCTTTTGTGTAATTTGATTACTTAACCAAAAATATTTCCATATTTTATAATAAATCTCTTTTCAACCATACCCAGGCGGTGTGGTTGGCTACCTGTATTGCATCCATCTTGCTGGGTCTCGATCTAGGCCTGGCTGTGGGCCTCGGTGTGGAACTGATCAGTGTCGTCTTCAGGGTTCAGTTGTCAGTATCCCTACACATGAAACGTTTTACACCATTACGTGTTTTGTGTCTAAGCTAACAGTACTATATAGTAAATCTTTCTTTTCTTTCAGTCCATATAAAAGGCACTTTTCTAATCATAGCTGGTTATGGCAAAGTAAGCCTAAGTTAAATGTTAATTTTCTTCAGCAGATATACATATGTGAGCATCCTAAGAAACTAAACTACAGCTATTAACATTCTAAATAGCAGATTTTACAAGCCACAGGTTGCAATTTAATTGTGATCCTATTGGCACAGTGACGTCAGCATTTAACTCAAAGCACAGCAAATACAGCCCAACAAGACTGCTAGCCACCATTTGAAAGCCCTGTGTTTAAAGGTTTTGTCATGCTTTTTGTTTCAGCCCTCGCTGCAGCCTTCTGGCAAACATTAGGGGAACTGATATCTACAAAGACAGAAAGGACTATGTCAATGTAAGTTTAAAAGATGTTTGTTTTTGTTAGGGATTTTTTATTCCTTGAATCTAAAATGTTTTCAGATTGAAAAAAAAATCTGCCGAGAGAATATCATGTCTTCTTATAAAGCCTTAGTAAACTTATTGGTCTCCAGCTAACCTCGGGCAATTAACTGTAATCCAAATGCAGTTACAGGTAATTGATAATGATTATAGCAATATACCGGTACATGTAAATTGTAAATATAAATGGTGTAACACGTTTTTAACCCTTGTATTCTCTTGTATTGTATTGTCTACACATCTTCTGTCCTCCCGGGTCAAATTGTCCTGGTCAAAGTTCGAAAAGGATTAAGATTACTGCCAGTTTGTTTTTTCCAGTGAACTTGTTCTAAACATATAACATGTATACTTTAGGCAAGTTTTTTGGTTAGTTTGGGAAAAGACAAAGGATACTGATTTTAGATTACTTAAATATCTATTAGATTTTATCAATGAATTAGTTATTGTCATTTGTATAACTTTGAGTTGATTTATTCCAACACAAAACTGCAAAATATACTAATTTAAAAAAATCAATTAAATTGATGCTATAATATACCTTACATGGAGGTCTATTTTACTCAACAACAGAAGGAATTAAAGATTATTTTAAGTGTAGTTTCTGTCAAAGGCTTTGCTGCTGAATATCACATAAAGGTAAAATGTAAAAGTTTAACAACAGCACAGTATGGAAGAAAACGGGTTGAACGATATTATTGCATTTATTTTTAATTCGGTCAGTGATGCAACAAGGACTCTACTTTGGGGTTGTTGCTCTCAGCTAACCTGCAGTAAAATACAATGAATGAAACTGATAATGATATCAATCCCCTTGTTTTATTGTTTCCTTGCATTATCTAAATTATTGTTTCTCAAGGTAGGTTCCCTGTGTCACTCTTGACAGTTTCATGATTTATGTGAGTGTTGCTATATTTATGATATGTGGACAATGAAGGTAATAAAAAGCTGAAAGTTACATTTACCAGTCTTTGTCTCAAGTTTCATAAAAATTGACATGATAAATGATGAATTCTATTCAGCAAAGTTAAACCCAATTGAACAATTGATCACCCTTCTATCCCTTTCTTGTTTTATGTTTGCATTAAATACTGAAGACCACAGTTCTATTTACTACTATGTACTGAAAATAATTGTGATATTCTGGTCATTACTTTCTAGATATATGAGCCGGATGGAGTGAAGATCTTCAGGATTCCATCACCATTATTCTTTGCCAACACAGAATTTTTCAGGAATAAGCTAGTGGAAGCTGTGAGTTTCAACAGAGCATATTAAAACAATTTCAAATAAAAAATAAGAGGAAAAACAGATGGAAGGATTGCATGGGACTTAAATATATGATATTATCTTTATACTAATTTTGTGTGTTATGACTTATGTTGTCACAGCTTGGCTTTAATCCATTGCAAATGTTGAAAAAGAGGAATAAAGCACTGAGGAAAATAAGGAAACTTTTGAAGAAAGGGGACCTGCAGTGGACATCAGTAAGTACTGGAACTGCTGTGTGTGATGACAGCAACAGTACACACTTCAACTCCTTAAAACAACTTTATGAGGCTATAGGAGGTTAAATTTTTACAATATATTTTTATTTTGGACATTTTGCTCTGTTCACTCTCAACTTAATTGCAGTGTCAAGAGCCTTGTACGTTCCAAAAAAGGACTTATTTTGATGTGTATGGTTGTCACTGCTGCCACCATGCTTAAAATACAAATTGGCATTTAAAATACCAAGCTTGTTGTGTTCCATAAGACAAGGGCATACAACTTTTTTAAACTACCCCGAACGTTCTCTGTTAGGGGTAGGTATACCACTCCAAACTTGCCATTTGTAGATTAGGTTTGTCTTGTTGGACGATTCTTTCATTCAGTGAAATCAAACATCCCTACTTATTTTTTACACATTAGAACTAATTAAATTTTCTGTGTCATTACGTGTTTGGTGCAGAGTTCTCAGAGTCTTTTTTCTTTTTCTGTAAAATATCTGGAATAGTCTCACAACAAGTAACAATTGACTTCCCACTGTATGATGGTCAATCGTAGATGTGTCTTACGCCCAAAGAAGTTGACAGAACTTTTTAATATGATATAAACTGCTTCCCTCTGTCAGTCTTTGTGAATAATATTTTTAATGCACCAGTTCATGATTTAATGTAGCTGCTAATGCTGCCTTTTCAAAATAATGACCATCATTAGTTTGTTTGTCTGTTTGTTAGGAATACATTACAAGCATAAGGAGCAGATGTCATTGTATTAGCAAATTGAAATTTTATTGGAACAAACAGAAATATCTTAGGTTTTTATCTGAATGAAGAATTTCAGTTATTTATTTATTTATTTATTTATTTATTTATTTATTTATTTATTTATTTATTTATTTATTTATTTATTTATTTATTTATTTATGCATTTATTTATTTATTTGTTTATTTGTCTGTTTGTTTGTTTTAGAGATTTGTGTTTCCATAACCTCTCACAACTATTTTATTGTATCTGTTTAGTATCGGCTTGAATATGTTTTTAGATAACAGTAACATCTCCCCGAGGATATCATTTCAAACAATGAAAGATTGAATTTCTGTGAGACAGTACAAAGTTCAACTCCTCTTACCTCAGATGGAAGTAATTATGAAAATATGTATTGCAAAGCTTGTGGTCTGTGGAGATGTTGAGGTTTGGTTTACAACATTGTTACCACTTTTCATACAAGATTTACGATTCTCGAAGTGTTGCTGTGTCTTCTGTTGAATATCAACTAGGTTAGTAACCTATTGTATCAAAAGCTATTTGCTCATCCCTTGTATAATTTTGGCCCTACGTCAAGTGTTGAGTACCATTTATTTCAGGAAGAGAAATATTGTAATTCACTTTTTATCACGTCAATAGTTTCCTTATTTTTATGTTTTTTAACTTTGAATGTCTTGTATGATTTGGCTTGAAATTCATGTCAGTTCGGTTCTTCCAGCAGAATCTGGTAGAATGGTTTGCTACTTAGTGTGTGTAAATAAACTGAGAAACGTTTTTTCCTTTTATAGAAGGGTTTTTTGAATACATCTTTTGGACCCATTCGGGAGTCAGACGATGAGAGCAACATGGACGGATTGGACATGCCAACTGACTTCAAAGACCTCCCATCAAGGATTGACTGGAATGGAGAGCTTCCTGCCAACATCAGCATTCCCAGAGTGGAGATCCACAGTCTGGTTTTGGACTTTGCAGCTGTCTCCTTCATGGATATATCTGCTCTCAAGGGGCTCAAAACAGTATGTGATTCTTCACATCCTCACAATACTTTTTCAATCTATCTTTTTTTCGTGAATAAATCTCAGGTTTTTCGCAGTTGCTGAAAGAGCTGATCCGTATTGAAATCGAGGTCTACATTGTGGCATGTGATCGTAAGTATGAAAGTACAGGACTATAGTTGAAACTACACAATTGATGAAGTGTTTTGTACATATTTTTCAAGATCAGGTTTTTTTAATGCCTAACATCGCAAACTCAGGCGTCATACTTTTGGATCAGTAGCATAGGAGGGGAAAAAAGTCTAAAATGAATCATTAAATATTAATGTTAGTCAAAACAACTGCTATAGTACCAGTATAAAATATCAATCATATCAAATGTTTATTACGTAGAATTTAATTATATTGTGAAAATTACTTACGTGTGATCTCATTCTTGCCTGATACATGAGTTGAAAAGAAGTGACCTAGACAGGATGACTATGTTGTTCTAAAGTTGCCATACATCTATTTGCATGGGTGGTGCCTCAATGCAATCTTAGCCCTGATAACAAGTTGGATGGTCCCTCTCCAATGCATTCTGGAAGGCACAAAATGCATTTTGAAATTGTGAAAATTTCAAAATCCAGTTTAAATTCTGCTCAATCCATTATTAGCTTTGACCCAAAGGACCTGCTTGCATCTTATTCAGATACAACTTCTTCTCTGCACGAGATAGCTTTGTTCTGCATTCATGACGTCACACCAAATTTAGTGATCTTCAGTACATGCAGTGAGAGTTGCATTGTCCCAAAAGATTACAGGCATCCTATTTTAAGCCATTTCCTTTCCGGGAAAATACTTCAAAACTACCTTAAAAATCTGAAATTTTTCTCTCCTGAGTGACTATGCCTTTCTAAAGTGCTCTTTTTGTGATAAGCCAAGAAATAGTTTCTTACTTTTTAATCAGTTTACCAAAATGCAGTTAATTTTCCAACCCTTTTTCTTTTCCAGCCACTTGTTGGTACTATCCCAATCAAGTGACTGGCCTATTGAAAACATCTGGCACATCACAAAATTGATATTGTGAATCATCAGAATTATTTAGCTTAACTTGATGTCAAAACGAGATTTTCATTTTAATTTAAAAGCAAGAGAACAACCTTTGATGTGTTATACGTTATTCAGATAGATTTAACTACAAATGTTGACAATATTTTGTTTAAAAAGAACATTTATCAAAATTTATCAAAATTTATCAACTCCATTGACCTTGGTGAATAACTTGGTTCATTTTAACTTGCAGCTTACATTTTGGAGAAACTTCATAACTGTAGCTTTTTTGATGATGAAGTTCAGTCATCTATGTTCTTCCTAACGCTGCACGATGCCATGCTGTACATTGTGGGGAAACATCCAGAGCCAGCAGAAAAGAAATTAGAGAACGAACGGGTAAGGAGTCTCGACTTTCTATGTCATAGCATGAAAGGAAAATAAAACTTCTGCTGCAAATCTGTAAACAACAATCTCTTGATATGGCTCTGCAGATAATAACAACGGTCACAATTCACCACCCTAGTAGCAGTGGCAGGATCAGAGATGAAAATGTAGGTGTATATTTATTTACTTTGTTTTGCTGTTGGTTGCTTTTAAAAAAAATCTAAATGATCTAAAATAATCTAAATAACATCAGCAAATATCTATCCATTAGTCTGCCCATACTTCTGCCTTGTCATGCTCTTCTTTGCAGTTTGGAAAAAAATAAACTTAGTTAATTGATTCACTGATACTATTACTACTATGATGAAATACATTAGCTGTCATACAAAAATGATTAACCACACTTATCATTTTCACTTTTTATGATGGCATTATATAAGGTTACAATTGTGCAAAATGCATTTTTTATATATCTCCAACTACTTTGAAGTCAAAACATTTAAACACAAGCCTCTTCTTCTCCAACAGGTTCCAGAGACCAAGTTTTAACCAGGCCAGATTATGATGACATTTGGAATCAATAATGAGACGCATTGTGATCAAACTTTTGGTATACGCCATTAACTGTACTGTAAATGGTGTCCCATAATATTCTTTTTATACTGTACATAGTGAATTTTTTCAAAATTTTTGCGTGTTGTATATATATTTTCATGACAAAGACTTAAATGACTTAAATCTTGCAACAGTAATGTCAAAGTAATGCTCTGTTTTGTGTGAACAGTGTCACAGAGACTGAATAAATATACAGTGATAAATGCTGAAATCCAGATTCTTTCTTTTGCTTCATGCTTGTTTATTATTTGTGGTTATTTTTAGTATTTCGTAGTAAATCATATTGTCTCCATGTTTTATTGAAACATCCATCTATTGAATTATCTACGTACTTGATCCAATTCAGGGTTACGGGGGAGCTGGAGCCTATCCAGAATACCATTCCTATCCACAGGGTACACTGTGGATAGGTTACCAGTCCATAACGGCGCAATTTTAAATAAACAGCCATGTAAACTCACGCCTAGGGACAATTTGGAAGCACCAATTGACTCTTGGGAAGATGCTAGAATGGTGAAAGAGAAACCCATGTTAGAACATGCACAAAAATACAAAAAGAGCCCATCCAAAAGTTAAGTAAGACGGAACTACGCTGTTATTCACAACATAGTGCAGTCCTATCTCAGAACAAAGAATGATAAATAAAAATGTGTTAATGATTGACAGAGGAAGACAAAATCCATGCAAGGATGAGTTTGATCTCAGATCTAAGAGCTGATAATCCAGGCAAAGGTTCTGCAAAGCATTGTTTCCATTATTTCAAATCTGGGCTGTCAACACACTTGTGGCTTCTATTCATAATCTAAAGCCTTTTGTAAAATATGACTGCTCTTGAAATAATATTTTAAGAAATTCCTTGTCTGTTGTGTGATTTTAACAGATGTGATGCAAAACGAGCCAAAAAAGCAGTAATTTCCCTTCTACCTATCATTGGCTGGATTAGGATTTACAGAGTTAGAGAGTGGCTATTTGGTGATGTGGTGTCTGGGATCAGCACTGGACTAGTGGCCATGATGCAAGGTGAAGAGCTAAATGATTCATCTTTGCATTCAAGGCAAAACCATATGGAATAATTTGGGGCTGACAGCTTAACCTTACTTCTATATCACTTTTTTGTGAGTATGGACAACATAATTCACAATTTACTGTATATTAGCAACACTTATAAAACAATCATTCTGATACTTAAAACAAAAATGCAAATCAAAGAGAAAATTGTTCAGTTTTTTTGTAAACAAACAATCATATTCTTATTCCTGTTAAAATATTCCCTTCAGACATTTAATTTGATCAGGTAAGTCCTATTCCTGTGAGAATGTTTTATGTGTTATAGTCACAAAACATAATTGGAAATAATTGGGTGAAAAAGTAATAGGTAATTATTGAAAGAATGATAAAAGAATTTAGTTGAAACAAAAAAAAAGAAGGTAAAAGCCAAATGTCAAATATGAATGCAGGCAACAAATGTTTTAACATAAAAAATTCCCTGGACAATAAGTTTTTGCCAACTTATCCACATAGTTAACATCTTTCATAAATTTCATTGCAATGTCCCGAAATATATATTGTTCAAATATACAGTGCAAATGGCTGGTGGTTATTAGCAGCTATGTAACTATCTGACAACACACTTCTGCTGTTTTCCATTACAGGACTTGCTTTTTCTCTGCTGGCTTCATTGCCTCCAGGCTATGGCCTTTACACAGCTTTCTTTCCAGTGCTAACATACTTTTTCCTGGGAACTTCAAGGCACATATCAGTAGGTATGTCATATAAAACATTGTTTTTTCCTCACTACTACACACCAAAAGAAGATTAGAGTTTAGTAAAGAATATGTTTCAAACTTAAACTATCTCCAAGAAATAATACAAATGATGTGACAACATAGACTTTTTAGACTCTTTCCAATCCCACTCAACAATATTTTCTTCAGGTTCCTTCCCAGTTCTGAGCTTAATGGTGGGAGCTGTGGTGACACGCTTGGTGCCTGAAGATGGACCACCAGCAAATATTACAGAATTCATTGGTCTAACAACAGACCAGCAAAGGGTCCTGGTAGCCTCCTCTGTGACATTCCTGATGGGAATTTTTCAGGTAGATTCAGGATTTTTTTTCTTTAATGGAAAAAGCCAATATCAACGTGCTTAAAACCTTTTTTATTTAATTTTCCTTTCCACTCCAATACAGCTTGCCATGGGAATTCTTCAAGTGGGCTTTATTGTTGTGTATATGTCAGACACACTGGTGTCTGGTTTTACCACAGCAGCTGCAGTTCACATCTTGGTGTCACAGCTGAAGTTTGTGTTGGGGCTGAATGTTCCAGGAATCAGCGGTCCTCTCTCCATCATATATGTAAGTCATTAACAGATTGGATCTGGCATTAACTGATTAGTCGCTGAAATATACTTACATTGAATAATGCAGATACATCTTGAGGAAAAGATTACTTGCCAGGTGTTAGACTGAATCAGCTTTTTTAACAATAAATACCAAGTGCATATTTTAAGCTACCCTAGTATGATTTAATGTTTGATCTTGCACAGTTACAAATTGACATCTCTGCAGATGATACTGTGAGGTGTAGGATATTCAACACTGATGCTTTTCAGACACTGGCTACAGGGTGCTGATTAGCTCAAAGGGTTTTGAGAATGACCAGAAAATTTAATGCTTAATAGTACTGCACAAACTATAGAGTTAAAGTGATATTTGCGCGGAATAGATTATCTTGTAGAGCCAATACTAGCCTGCTATTTTTACAACTAAATGCAGAGTTTCCTTCAACCTGTCCTTACAATAGAGTCAATAACATAAACTTTGCGTGTAATGACACTGTTGTTGTATGTCAATCACTCGGTTTTAGTTCCAGAGGTTTTGAAATTTAACGTACAAGCTCACTATCCGATTGACAGAAAAACTTTATGTGAACTTGAAATATAACTTTTTTTCTTTGCACAGACTTTGGAAAAGATATTTTCCCAGATCACTTCCACCAACATCTGCGACCTAGTGATGTCAATAGTCATCATGGTGGTGGTGTTTATAGTGAAGGAGTTGAACGAGAGATACAAAGCCAAATTGCCCGTTCCCATACCCATTGAAGTTATCATGGTGAGTGCTATCATGCTATTACCCAATCCTTATAGTTGTAAAATGGCTTTTGCAAAAGCGTAGTTCCTGAGCGAAATGTGTGGGGTTTTATTCGAGCATCATTCCTTAAAGATATACTTGAATGTCTTTGCCTGATTCTAAAACTGTGATTTGTTCAAACATTTTTCTTCACACATAAGTGTGTCTTCATTTATGCAGACTGTCATAGCTTGTGGGGTGTCTTACGGCTTCCACTTTGAAAAAAGGTATAATGTTGATGTTGTCGGGAAAATGGTCAGTGGGTAAGTTTGAAGTTCTTTTCAGTGAGGTTTTCACTTAATTTTGATATCGTAAGTCAGATGGTCAAATGTGCAGTTAAAATTCACTTTCTTCACTTTCCAGGTATGAGTCTCCCATTCCACCCAGCATTGGGGTCTTCCAGGAAAGTGCCATTGAGGCGTTACCCATCGCAATAGTGGGATTTGCAGTAGCTTTCTCTGTGGCCAAAGTCTACTCTATCAAACACGATAACATCATTGATGGTAACCAGGTAAGCTTCACATCATAAAATCAAAAGAGAAAAAATTAAAACATTAAACCATTAAAAAAAAAAAAACATTTGGATTAATTCAATCAAAAGCAAAGAGTGCAGATTAAACACTTTAAGGTGTCACATGCACAGCTAAACAGAACCGTTTTCAACTTGGATTTAAACATTGTCAGAGGCCTTTCACTTCTTCAGGAAGACTGTTCCAGGTTTAAGGAGAATAAAGCTGAAATGCAGCCTCACCTTGCTTGGTTCTCACTCTGGGCACCAGTGGGCACTACTATCTGGGGTTCTAAGAGTCCAAGCTGGTTCATATGGCTCAAACATGTCAGAGATGTTCTTTGGCACCAAACCATGAAGAGACTTGAACACAAGCCAGGTTGTTTTAAAATCTATTCTCTCTAAACAGGAAGGCCATTGTAGAGACCTAATCACTGGACAAATGTAGTCCTGTTTCCATGTTTTTGTCAGAACTCAAGCAGCAGCTTTCTGGATAGTGTGCAGCTGTCTTACAGCTGGTTTAGAAAACCCAGTGTTCCGGCCATAGTCTGACCTGCTGGAGACAAACGCATGGATTGGTCCTTCTAAGTCTGGTTTAGACACTATTCCCTTGATTTTGGTAAGGGTTTCAGATGGTAAAATTAGCTGATGTCATGGATTTATTGTGGCTGTTAAAGTTCAAGTCATATTCTCATATTACCCCCAAATTTCTAACCTGATGGTTAAGTTCTAGAGAGAGATTTTTTTTTTTTGGAACTTTTTATTTTCAAGAATTTTCACAACAAACAAACATTCCCTGAGCCAAGAGCAATAAAATCAATAACAGAAATACTGATGCCACATATACAATATTT
>JABUIW010044429.1:721902-735705 GCA_013363375.1 Menidia beryllina | reverse complement strand
AAAGGGGGAGGTTACCCCATCTCTGAATATCGGATGTAATCTTTGAGGTAAGGGGAGTGAAATTAGCAGATGCAAGGCTAGACAGCGAACGTGTCACAATAATGCCTAAGTATTTAAACCCTGATGGACTGAATTGAAAAGGTAAATCTGACTGTTGAATATGACATGCTGCAGTATTAATAGGGAAACACTCACTTTTCGCCAGATTTAATTTATAACCTGAAAAGGTGCTGAAGTTCTCCAAAATACTTAAGACAGCAGGAATAGAAAATGTAGGATCGGTTATATATAATAACAAATCATCCGCATACAGCGATAATTTATATTCAATTCCATTACGGGTGATTCCTTTAAATAAGGAGGAGGATCTTAATGTAATAGACAGAGGCTCGATAGCAATGGCAAAGAGCAAAGGCGATAAAGGACAACCCTGGCGACACCCACGTCCAAGGGCAAAATAATCAGAATAAACATAATTTGTGTGAACACTGGCCTTAGGCCGGGGATGAATAAAGGAGGCGGATCCAAGAAATAAATTTGTCACCAAAACCGAATTTCTTTAAAACCGCAAACAGGTACTCCCACTCTACCCTATCGAATGCCTTTTCGGCATCTATAGAAATCATAAGTTCAGGAAGTTCAGCCGAATTTTTAGAGTAACTTATATTGAAAAGTATACGGGTATTAAAAAACAATTGACGTCTCTTTATAAAACCATTTTGCTCCTCGGATATAATATCAGGAAGCACATTCTCTGAACGGGATGCAACTACTTTAGCCAACACCTTTACATCAGCATTAAGCAGAGATAATGGTCTATATGAACCACATGAGGTTGGATCCTTGTCCTTCTTGAGAAGGAGAGCAATAGTTGCTTGTGTCAGGGTTGGTGGTAATAACCCACTTTCCAAGGATTCATTGAATACTGATAAAAGCAGCGGTGCCAATTTACCAATAAAAGTTTTGAAAAATTCAATCGGAAACCCGTCGGGGCCTGGGGCTTTGTTAGATTGCATAGCCTTAATTGCATTTGATACTTCTTCAAGGGAGAGTGGGGAGTCCAAATGCCTGGCGGTATTAGTGTCAATGACAGGATTCGACAGATTCTGAAGAAATTTGTTCATTTCAGTGTTGTCTGTAGGAAATTCAGACTTATAAAATGAGGAGTAAAATGATTTAAAAATAGCATTGATTTCCAGGGGATCTGTAGTAATAGTATCACAACTGTTTTTAATACTAGGTATCAGACGGGAAGTGGCCTGTCGCCTTAATTGATGTGCCAGTAAACGACTTGCCTTGTCGCCGTATTCATAGTATGAGCCACGACTGCGTAGCAACAGGCGCTCTGCCTCTTTAGTAGAGATGAGATCAAATTCTGCTTGCAAATCAACACGCTGCTTAAGCAAGTCCGGAGAAGGGTTTAGTGCATGTCTTAAATCAAGATTACTAATCTCAGATGCAAGTACATCAAGCCTAGCATTAATCTTTTTATTAGAAAGAGCAGAATATGAAATAATTTGACCTCTCAGGTAACATTTAAGTGTCTCCCATAACAATGAATAAGAAGAAGAGTCATTACGATTGAAAGATAGGAACTCATCAATAGAGTTTGAAATGAGTTCACAAAATTCTTTGTCTGCTGTCACAGTTGTGCCCATTTTTTCCCAGTCCATTCCCCTTTTTTTTCCCTCAGCCACCTTTTGTTTTACTTGAGTCACCCGTTCCAGTCCACCTTTTATCTACGGCCCTGTTTTCCCGCCCTGCTATCTTCACACCTGAGTTTACAGCTGTAACGCATTCCCACCTCATTTGCCCAGTACTTTAGCTCCCTCAGTTTTTCCCCTTCTTGCTAGTTCGTTTCATCTGTGAGACTCTTGGTGGATATCGGCGTAGCTCCTCAGCCCTTTTGCCCCTTACTGGACCTTTCCACAGTGCCAGCACGTGGTAAATCTGTTTGTGCCTTGTGCACCCCTTTTTCTGGTTTAGTGGACATTGCTTTTGTTTTCGTAGCCCCTGCTTGGCAGTTTTTTGTGTTTGGATTTTTTGAAGACCTTATAATAAAGACTGTTGAATTGGACTTCCTGGTGTGTTGCATTTGAGTCCTGGAACACCTGCGTGACAGTCTGCCAAAAGAAGAGAATTAAATCTCCAAAGTGGTGGGCTACGTTTATAGGTAGAGAACTGAATATCCAATAATGATGGTGAGTGATCAGATATTACAATACCTAAATAGTCAGAAGAATTTACACATGAATCAAGCGTACTGTCAATGAAAAAGTAATCAATCCTAGAATATGATTGATGTACCTGAGAGAAGAAAGAACATTTTTTAACAGAGGGATTGCGAGATCTCCATGGGTCAATAAGACCATTCTGTTTCATAAAATCAGAAAATGTTTTAGACATAGCAGATTGAGTCAGATTGCGAGGATTAGACCGATCCAAGATCGGGTCAAAAACACAGTTTAGATCTCCTCCAAGGATCAGTAGGTGTGTAATCAAAAAGGGGATGTCACTCAGCAATCTATTAGCAAATTCAACATCATCAAAGTTCGGGGCATATACATTTACCAACAAAACCTTTCTTTGCATTAGGGTACCAGCAACCATGAGATATCTGCCATTCCTGTCAGCGATAACGTCAGTGGATGAGAACTGAACTTTTTTGTTAATTAAAATGGCGACTCCTCTAGCTTTCGAATTAAAGTTAGAGTGGAAGACTTGACCCACCCAAGGGCAATGTAATCTAAAGTGATCTTTAGTACGAAGGTGAGTCTCCTGTAAAAATACTAAATCAGAATTTAAACGTTTCAAATGTGCAAAAACATTAGATCTCTTAACAGGATTACCCATACCTCTGATGTTCCAACTGACAAACCTGAGAGGTGTGCCTGGCCCAGCAATGCTGGGATCTATATTGCCATTAACCATTAAAAAAAACAACAAACATGCAAATGTTTGTAGAGAGCCGAGGTGGGGCACCCTCCCCTAACAAACCCCCAAACACAAATACACCCAAAGTCCCCATATAACCACAGAACAAAGGAGACAGCAGTGTTTCCCACAATAACCAAAAGTTGTCCACAGGAGCGTTTAATAACCCGGAGATAACGCGGAACAAGCAAAAGTACGAGAGGAAAAAACCTCCCGCTGATTTTGACATTATTTAACAGTGTGCGCGCAATGAAAACACGTTAAATTGAAAAAGCTCACATATTGTCTCATCTTGAGGTGAACGTTTCAACAGAACAAAGAAAGTGACCTCCTTAATAAAACAAATCAAATTTGCACATAGATCAGATGGCTATAGACAAGCATGTGAAATACAGATCAACAAATAACAGCTGGCCCTCAGGCTGGTCCAGATAGTTGCAGAAAGCATAAAATGAGGTAGTGCTGATCTGATCTCAGGTACAAAATGAGCAAATATGGTATGGCCACGTAATATAACAATATATTAACCTATTCAGTGCAACCAAGCAAAAGACCACCAAATACTGCAGAGGTAGAGAAAATAAGGCTAGTTAGCACAAACTTCGAGGAATAAAAGAACACAGATCAGAAAAATTATCATAGCTCACTCAGAAATCAAGGATTTGACATAGTCGCTGGCTTTCTCTGCTGAAACGAAGTCCTTCTCAACACCGTTATATGTGATGCGCAGACGAGCTGGATGAAACAGCCCGTATCGGGAACCGTCAATGCCCCGGAGTTGGCGTCTGACCTCGTTGAATGCAGCCCGAGCCCGGGCTATCTTGGCGGTGTGATCAGGAAAGACTGAGATGGTCAAGTCTCCGACCTTAATCTGCCGGAGCTCTCTGGCGTGGCACAAAATGTCCACACAGTCACCGTAATAGTGAAGTCTGCACACAATGGCTCGTGGACGATCACCGGGTTTGGGTTTGGGTTGGAGGGTCCGGTGGGACCGATCCACAAGCGGCTCCTTTGCCAAACCGAACGCCTCCCTCAGTAAGCAGATACAGCAGTAGTGGTACAGGTGTCAGGACCCTCCGGTACTCCCACTATCCTGATGTTGTTGCGCCGTGCTCTGGACTCCATGTCTTCACATTTATTTTCCAGCTTGGCCACGTCGGCTGTGAGGGACTTGATTGTAGTTTTCATCTTGGCGATGTCATCGGAGCACTCAGTGAGTGCATGCTCCATCTCTCCGACCGTACCTTTTAGCTTGGACATGGTAGCCTCGGTAGCAGCTTTATCACTCGCCAGCTGTGTCTTGACCGCTTGCAGGTCGAGCTTGATAGTGGACAAAGCATCCCCTAGAGTAGCCTGCAGCTCCTTTTTAAAAATATCTGCGATATCTTTCCTCAGCGTGGCCAGCAACTCGAGTTTGAGGGCAGTGGTGTCAAGGTTAGCGTGCGTCGAGGCACCCTCTGCAGGAGCCGACGGCTCACCTGAGGCCGCGGTCGCGGCTTGTAGACCAGGCCGTAGTTGTGTCTGAATAGTGTTACGACTTTTAGAGTTCTTTCCAGACATCTTGCACAGTCCAGAGTAGAAATCCCCAATAAAAAAGTAGTGCAGAGCAAGCCAGGACAAAATATGTGAGTAAAAAGCGCAGGTGAATTAGAATTTAAATCAAAATCGGCAGGAGCGTCCAAACTCACGTCCTACTCCATTACAGCTCAGCAGCGCCCCCCATAAAGTACCTCCTGACCTCAAGATAGGTATTGAACTAGTTTAAATTAGTACCAGAGACTCTCACCCATTCCTGTAACCTTTGTAGGAAGATCACATGGTCAGCTATGCCAGAAGCAGCATTAGCTGCCCCAACCTCTAACCAGCTGCACCAGAAAAAATGCGGGGATGGAAATCTTGGTTGGGGTAGGGGTTAGAAACAAAAAAGGTTTCAAAAGTAGGATTCAAAACCTGGTTCATATACAGAGTATTAAAATAATGGTGCAAGGCACATGCAACCCTGACATCTCTCTCCAACTACAACCCACTTATTATTTTCACTGCCATTGTAAATGCTAATGGTGTACATATACACCTTGCCATAATTTCTTTTTCTAGCCTCTACCAATCTGCTATGATCCGGCTGAACTTAGGCACAGTCTAATGTCTTGTAAATAGGTTTTTAACTAAATTAACAATACAAAAGGCACTCTGAAATTACCAAAAACTTAGAAAATAAGAGCATGTGGCACTGAAGTAATGCATCTGCTAAATCCAGATAAATGACATGCAAGTCCTTCTTCCTAATCTTAACTGTATGAATCTGATCCCAAATCATGCTGGTGTGCTCTAAACACCCAGAGGAACCTGGTATTCCTGCCTTCTGCTAAGTATTATCTATTCAGCTGTTTCTTTCTAAATAAACTAGCCAATTTCTGTGCAAAGATACAAAAGAAAATCTTCCCCTCCACATGTTGGAGAGATTATATTACTAAAGAGATGATATGACTATACTTAGCTGCCTCCAAAAGAACTTTAGTACCATATATCAAGTGCACTTTTATAAACCCGTTAGTGGACACTGTTTAACCCTAAGGCCGACAAAACCTTTGCACACATGAGTATCCTCTCAACCTCCTTTCACGTAGGTGCTCCATATCATCTCTCCTAATAGTGGCACGGAACAAGGTCTGAATATGAATTCTTACACCTCCGACTTAAATGGGTCCCTGTAAGAAGCAGTCCTTATATGTCATATTTTTTCTCTTCTTCTTAAACACACTCCCCTTCAAATTCAGCATTACATACTAGCATCTGATTCACACGGACATTAGCCCCCAGTGAAGTTACCTACTATCCTACCTACTACCCAAAGACTGTTGCCATGTTTGCACCGATCAAACTTACCGATCAAAAAGACTTTCAAGACAGGAAGTACACAGAATATTTCTTTTAAGCAAAGTGTTCTTATAGGGGGCATGAATCACAAAGCTAATGGAGTAAATGCTAAATCATTACATTAAAAAGAAACACAAATTTTAGTCTCACAGAGAGATAACATGATGTTGCTCTATTTCAGGAGCTTATTGCATTTGGGGTTAGCAATATATTTGGGGCAAGCTTCAGATCATTTGCAGCCAGCACCGCACTGTCTAGAACTGCTGTGCAGGAGAGCTCAGGAGGAAAAACACAGGTCAGAAGCCCTACTTGACCACTGATAGCATACAATTTCAATTTGTGATCTGTAATTCCCCCTTTTAATCTTTTTGGTCCATTTCAATTTTCATACAAATACAGGTTGCAGGGCTGATTTCAGCCATGATGGCTATGATTGTAACAGTTGCACTTGGCTTCCTGCTTGAACCGCTCCCCAGAGTAAGAATTTATTTTTTTATTTGTTAATCGCACATATTTTCATATTGCAATTGTTTTAATATTATTCAAATTATAAGGATTTTGGGTATCTTATAAACACAAATAATGTTTGATGCAGTCTGTCTTAGGTGCCTTAGTGATTGTCAACCTCAAGGGGATGCTGATGCAGTTCAGAGAAATCCCATACCTGTGGAGGAGAGACAAAATAGAATGTGTAAGCATTTAGTCACTGTTTTAAGCACCAGCAATATTATATTGTTCAAATGTTTCCCACCCCCTCCAGAATTTGATGTCAAGTGTTTGTCCCCAGATGGTGTGGACAGGAACATGTTTGGGAGCTACCCTGCTTGGATTGGATATTGGTCTGGCTGTAGGCTTGGGAGTAGAGCTGCTTACTGTCATCTTTAGGATACAGTTGTAATTTTTTTAACACTATTATATGATTATTATGAGCAAAGATCAAATTCACAGAATGTAATCAAATTGTACCGATATAATTGCAATGTACAAACCTTTCCATGCAGATTTTCTCAACAACTTGAACAGAATATTTTGGGGATTTTAATCAAATCAAGAAAAATGATGGGCCATGCAACATGCAACAGTTCCACATTTACAGATTTTCCAATGGAACCCATTAGAAGGGTCCAATCCAGGTGTTTAAGACTTAAGAGCAGAAATTGATGGCGACTAGTTGCGCAAGCTCACCAAAATATCACTTTTTAAGACTGGAAATGTCTTCAATCTTCATATATCCCTTTAAATTCTCTAAAAGGGGGTAAATGAAAGTTTTTTTTAAAAATAACTCTGAAATGTATTAATGAAAATCCACCCAACCTCTTATTCAACATCACACACAAAGTAAACCCTGCACAATGACAACGGTAAAGGTGTCATTTGGTCAATTAACTTATATATACTAACATTCTTTCCAGAAAAGGTGGAAGGTTTTCCTAAATTCAGCTAAAGGTTATTTGTTAGTTAGTTAGATATAATTAACATAATATCCAATGAACATATTTTTCGAGTCTCAAAAAATTGACCCACTGGACTCAGAACATTTAAAGAAATCTAGAAATTGATAAGTGGCACGTTTGCCATTGTGTTACATCATCCTTATTTTAATTGCACATTTTGAATAATTTGGGAACTGAGGGTACTAGTTGTTTCTGTACACTTGCTAAAAGGTTCTAATTCTCCTTATGTATCACTAGTCCCCGCTGTTCTGTCTTGGCTAACATCCCTGGGACCGACATATACAGAGATAGCAAAGATTATCCACAGGTAAATGAGATAAATAAAGTTCCAAAACATGACTGGCATCGAATGCTGAATGATTTCAGCCTGCAAACTATCCCTTCTCAGAGTATTCAACCAAAGGGGGTGAAAATCTTCAGGATACCATCACCCATTTTCTTTGCCAACACTGACTTCTTCAGGGACAAGCTTGTGGAGGCGGTACATTTGATTCATTTATGATCTTTCTCCACTGCTTTATTATCTTTATCTCTTGGATGAAATTACATTTATGCCAACACTCTTGCAGGCTGGATTCAACCCTTTGAGGGTTTTGCGGAAGAGGAACAAGGCCCTCAGGAAAATCAAACAAATATTGAAGAAAAGCGATCTTGATTTTGCAGAGGTAATAAATTGATTTTACCACAATAAAAGACACTATGTAATGTCATATGACATTTTGATGATATAGTGTTCTTACTTGTCTAGTCTCTTTTCTTCCAAGTTGGAACAAACATTTACCCTATTTCATCAAAATATCTTATGTTTGACTGGTTTCTTTGTAGTTTTCAGTAAATGCACAATAATGCTGCACAAACATTTGCACAATGTTAATTGACCCTTGTGGTTGGGTTGAGCCTCAAGAGTTAAGATGAATTAGGTTTTTCATCTGTCTCACAGAGAGGCGTAGACAACTTTTTGTCCCCAACACCTGATGACTCTAATGGAAAAACTGAGGAACTGGATCTGCCGACGAACATAAAACACCTTCCATTGCAGATAAACTGGAACACTGACTTTCCTGAGCTCAATATTCCGAGAGTGGATATCCACAGTTTAATTCTGGACTTCTCCGCTGTTTCTTTCCTGGATATATCTGCTCTGAAGGGACTCAAAATGGTAAAAAAAAAAAAGTCTTTGACAAACCCTCAGTGGCAATTGAAACTGTACTGTGACTTTTTGTGTACCATTTTCTCTCTCTGGAAAATGAACTGCAGATGAATGCCCCTCAAAAGCATCTTTGAGTTTGAAGTTTAACATTTTTCTTAACCAGAATGATACCAAACACTGTTCTACAAAGCAATTTGCATGAAAACTAGTTTCACTTTTGGTATGTTTGATAAATGGCCCTGTTTCTTGAGTTCATATATAGCTTTACCACTAAATATCAAATAAGCTAAACACAATGTAGGCATTACACTTTAGTCCAGAATGTCTTTTGTTCAGCCGCTGACCGCTACAATACCTTGTGTCTAATGTGTTTTTTATTATTTCCACAGGCTTTCAAAGAGTTTCTTCAAGTCAACGTTGATATTTACATAGTTTCTTGTGATGGTGAGTCTCACAAAGATTTTTTTGTTGTTGAAGGGCAATATTCTATCCACAAAATAATTCAAGGTAGCAAACATTCTTCTGAAAGTCACATTTGTCTGTCTACAGTTTACATCCTGGAAAAACTCCACAGTTGCATGTTCTTTGACAATGAAATTCAGTCCTCCATGTTTTTCCCAACCCTACATGATGCAACACTTCACATCCTTGAGAAAGATAAAAACAACAGAAAGGGAAGCAGCCAGGTAAGAAATGCAGTCTCTTTTTCTTTTTTAAGAAAGATGATGCAGACTTGCTAAAGTAAAAAAGGCAGGCATAAAAGAGGGGATTAGTCCATTATGGAGAAAGTCTTGCTGTTGAGAATCGTGAATTACATGTAGATATATTCACTCGTTAGCCGTTTCGAAATGTGCAGAAGAATGTTACGGGTATAACTGAGTATAAGTTCTGATATTACAGAATAACCATTAGGTATTATCCAACAAAAGAATGTATCTGAATTATCCGGGCAGCATGTCTTGAATGGGAAATAACAAAACAACTCTCTGTATGCGTAAATATGTGCAACTTTCCTCTTGTTTCATGCCTTGATTTTAACAAGTGTCTCTGGATTGCAGTTGAAAGTCACCCAACTGTAGAAGAACCACAGCTGGGAAGCTCCAACCTTAAAGAACAACTTATTTTCAGAATGTTATTTTCTTTTATATACATTTTTGTGACAATTCCAGTTATTTTGATTCCATTGTGAATGTTGGTCATGGTTGTTCAGCATTGTGATAAAAGTTTCAATGGGACCTTGTTGCAATCCGCTGTCATTTCTTTTATAAGTTTTCTGCAATAAATCTTGAGAGCTCAAGTAACGCATTGAAACTTTGCATGCTCTCACTCAGTCACGGCCAATTTGGAGTGTTTCTTTTTTAAATGAACCCTCTAAAGATCAGATTGATGAGATAGAGCCAAAGTAAAAGAAACAGAAAGTCACAACTCCAAGCCAACTAAAGATTCTGCCGCTCTTATAGTTTTAGAGTTGAAATTGTTTTATTCTCATATTTTACAGGAAACTATCAAGAATATAGACAAGCATAGTTACCCTGACCTCAAACAAAGATGAGATTGAAATTTGCAATTAAAAATTTATTGAGAATTGTTAACGTCTGTCAATGTACATATGACATTGGCATATATATATATACAGGGATATTTACCATAAACTATTAAAAAAGGGAACATTCCTGCTCTCCTCCAAGTCAGAAATTATGTTCAGTGGGAAGCTGAGAACAGTTAACTGAAATGTGCACCACATACACATTTGACTGGGGGGAGGGGGCAACTTATCAAAATCAAAATTCTACATCCTGTAACCCTGAGGTTTACTATCACATTATTCAAACAAGTAGTATGAAACAGACTGACACTGACTCTTGACCATTCATCTGATTGGCAGTTTACTGATAATAGGGTCGGTAGCGGCCCTGATCTGGGTGGTGCGGCCCAGGCATCTGGCCCTGGGGAGGAGGACCCTGCATCCTTGGGGGAGGTGGCCCTCTTGGAGCCGGCCACAAACCGGGGCTGAGTCCTCCTGGCTGGTTAAATGGTGGACTAAGTGTTCCCTGGTCTTCGGGGAACTGCTGCATGGTGTTGGGGTTATAGTGATGAGGTGGGGGTGCATTAACAGGGGGGCCAGTGTGCTGCGGTGGAGGTCCAGGGGGTGGGTGGTTGATAAAGGGGGGCATCTGACCCATGATGTGGCCTGGCGGGGGAGTGATGGGTGGTGGGGCTGTGGACATGGGAGGGGGAGGGGCCTGGTTGTACACCATGTGAGGTGTCCCGGAACCCTGGGGAGGATGCTGCATTGGGTGACTAATGGGAGGAGGAGGAGGGGGAGGAGGTGGGCCAAAGAGCTGTTGTGGTGGTGCCATCATGTGGTGCGAGTGCGACACTACAGGTGGCTGACCGGGATAGTCCCCAGGGTGGTGATGAGGGGGCTGATTGGGGACTGGCCCTGCAGATAGGGGCTCCCTTGAAGTGGAGGAATCATCTTGAATGGGCACAGTGATTAGATTGCTGTGTTTACGAGTTGTTACTGTGGCAATGCGGAATGTCTCAGGGCCCAGAGACGAGGTCGGCGGTGGGCCATCATGGGGAGTCGGCGGGGGAGGCTGGCTGTAAGGGTCGTGACCACCATGCTGGAGTGAACTTGGGAGGTGAACATGATTCTTGGTGACGTGAGGTGGAGGCACCCGGTAGCGCTCAGGGACGTCAGGAGCAGGAGGCAGGTGCACGGGATCCTGGCGGCTTGCGGAGGACTTGGCAGCCCTCATATGGCGGTGGTTCACGTGGGCTTGGAGGTCACGCTGCGACAGGTAGGTGCGCTTGCATCCAGGCACGATACTGCACATATAAAGGGAACCCCGCTGGCACTGTTCAATGCGCTGAACTGGATCCGTGCAGTTATAAAGAGTGAGACTGAACCCACAGACAAAACAAAAATGAATACTAATTATTTTGAAAACGGACTTAAATCATTGTATAAACATAATCTGTATCAAGGTGTGTCAATACATTTTCGGTCTAGGCTTTTCTGACATATATTCTCTAAATGAAATTCAGATTCTTACATTAAACATATAATCAACAATCACCACATTTAAAAAGTTTCAACATCTCACCCTGGGCACATTTTCTCTCCTTTTTTCTCATGGAGCAAAGCACAGTCGTAGCAGAAAACATGTTTGCAGGGAATCTGTTGAACAAGTGTTTAGATAAAAATCACAACTACAAAAACTACTGAAGAAAAAAACACAAATATATAGTAACACAGAAACCTATATACACATGCATACATACATGGTGTGTATATATACATACCATCCTTCCATATAGTTGAATAGGGAGACCACATTTGTCACAGAAGTGAATTGGAACTTCATCTCTTTCACCGATTAAATTTAACTATGAGAAAAGAATATACATTTAAAATAATGCAAAGAATTGGGTCATTTCAATAAAGAATGAATAAAAAAATGAAAAAAACTCAAATAAGGTTTCTTAGATAGCCATTGTGCCTTCATTGTGTTTTGGACATTAGTGTTAAAAACTTGGCTATAAGGACACTATTTAGTCAGTCTGCTCCACATACATGACATACCTTATAGTCCCAAAACAGCGGTTGGGGAAATCTTCTCTGACTTGCAAATACATCACCAGCCTTGGTGCCGCAATCAAACCGGTCCTCTTGCTTGAAACCAAACTTATCTATGAAACACAACATAGGTGACTGATGTGTGGCTGAATAAGGGAGAAAATATGACGATATAATACTATCTTTAACCTGCTTTTGTACGTAATGGAAAAAGAACAATAACTTCTCGTTCATGGTTACATAATTCAGTAACTTAGGTTGAAGAGGCAAAACTGACAATGTTTCTACCTCATATCTAAGATATCATGCATGTGTCCGTTTGAATAATTATGCCACATTTCAGAGAACATTATAAAAACAAATAGCTAAGGGTGTGTGATGTGCCTACCATCGTCCACGGTTTCGTTTTTACATGGTCTGGTGCTGGGTCGCTGTACGCGCGGTGGGGGCTTATTTCTTAAAGGCTGCTTGGATAGAAGTTTGATGGGGATTCGTCTTCGAACGTCAAGGCCTCCCAAAATCCCAGAGCCATCACTTCCTTGAAGATCATTGTCTGTTTATAAAAAAAAGCAGCACATAAATACAGACACTTAACTTTTTAGAGTCACAAATGGAAATAAAGTAGGTATATCGTAACCAAATTAAGTCAAATGTCATGGAAACACATCACCCATAGTCATTTGAAGAATAAAGAGTTTTGTTAATATTGATGACATACAAAATTACACTTACTGGTCATAAAATCAAATCTGAATGAATTGCCAAGCTTTGGAGACATTATCTTAGAATAACCATTACAAATGCAAAAAAAGGTCAACTTCTTTGTATGAATACAGGAAAAAGCATTAATAAAGTGCAAATGTGTGTGGGATGGCTTGGTTTATGAACATTTCCATTTAAAAAACAATTCCAACAGTTTAACAAAGGTTAAACAACCCTTCATAAATATCTAAAGAATTGCTCCACTCAGTACCTATTTTACTCGAGATAAGTTAGATAAAAATTGACCCCATGATAGACACTCTAAAAATATTTAACCTTGAGAACAACTCGTGGGTATCAATGTGTATTCTGAGGATATTCTATGAAACTTACTCTTCAAAAACCTTATACAGGACAGTTAGCATGTTAACATCCAAGCCAGCTAGTACTTGTGCAACCGTGGCAATCACAGAGACCCCAACTCCAAGCATTACGTCAATGTACAATCTTAAAATTCCGTGTAATAAAAAATACGGAAAGGATTTATTCAAACCGAAACGGTTACTTGTGGTTAACTTAAGTGATTAGCATTACATACCGCTAGCCATTTTAGCTAGTCTTAAACATGCTAGCCTTAACGGTAAAATAAAAGGCAACAACATTCTGTAAAAAACACATTTGGTGACGATTATTTGTCGTGATATAAAAATGCTTTAGCTATGGTCATAATATACCATATAAATTAACTTTGATAACATCGGCCCTACTCTTGCAATTCGCTTACCGCTTTGGTCCATGATCCAACGAGAGAACACAATGCATTGTGGGAAACACGAAACGCGCAAGACTGGGAGAAGACGGACGTAAGGCCAAAGCATAGGAACGGAAAGTAAGACGGATGAGAAGAAAAAAGATGGTTGAAAAACACAGAGAGAGTGGGAAAAAGTAAAAGAAACACTGTTATTAAGTTGAAACTAATTTGTAACTCATCTAGGACTGATCACCTTTTTTAATATGATTTATTTACAATAATGTTTTTACCTGTGCAATTTGTGTGCAACAAAATAATCTGGTTTAAATGAACTAACTCTATATACATATAT
>JABUIW010044429.1:707127-721502 GCA_013363375.1 Menidia beryllina | reverse complement strand
GTGTGTGTGTGTGTGTGTGTGTGTGTGTTAATTTAATCCTATTTCAATTACTAAGGGATCTTGGAACTAATAGGTGACGTATTTTTACACGTTAGTTGAGGATGTGAACCCCTGGGGAACTTGTATCTCTTCCAGTGAGAAGTATAGCTGTTACTTGCGTCCAAACATAATAAATCAATGCATTTTTTGGCAGAAAACTGTTTTATTTCCCACCAATGCTGTGAGTATCAATTTGTAGCTATCCACACTTAGATATGTAATTTTCAAATCTTTAATAAATTGGTCAACTCAAAGTAAAGAGTATTTCACATAATATCTGCAAAAACAAAATGATATGCCAGATAGATTAAATAAAAATATGTTTTAAGTGAGATTGTTGATCAATGTGTTAACATCTGACTAAAAGAAAATCAATTTTCATTATCAAATGACACATTAAGCCTTATACAATTCAACCAATGTTGTTTTGAAAAGCGAAAGAGTACAGCGTTTGAAATCCATGCACGTTCCCGTGTAGGTCTGTTGCGCGCTCTTGTAACCATGTCGCCATTTTGATTCGAAAATTATGACTGAGTTTTTCTTGCTTTGCATGCTAAACTTAAACCTGCGTTTGAATTACTTTATGCGCGAGTACGAATCGTACCTTGTACATTTGTAACAACGGGTGTCTCTATTACTGCCAAGCAGCAAGTAATGAAGCCGGACAGTTAATCCGATAGTCCTTAAAACCACATTTGACTAACGTTAGCCAAGTTGAGCTAGCTAGCAGTAGCTTGTCGCAGACTGACCCCTTCTTCAAAACAAATCACCAGTAGCTCACGGGCTATGTTAGCCGACACAATTAGCTGTAGTTAGCTCCGTAGCTGGTGGATAAATAGCAGGCTGCTTTGCGACAAACTCTGAAAGTATAAGGGAAAGAGAAGGATTAGCGACTGGTTTTCAATTAAAGGTAAGTTTTACCCGGATGTGTTGTCATGAGTTGGAACAACTATACAATGATAACTCTGTTACTGCATCGACAAAGTTTAACCCAAGTTAGGTAGCTATTTAAGTTCGCTAACTCCGAGCAGACCAGTGTCAAGAGCTTATTAGCTTACATGCTAATCAGTGGAAAGGAGGAACTTAAGTTGTTGTTAGCTAAGTTGTTTGCTAACTTCTCAACTTAGTACCTGGAAATCTTCAGTCGGCGAGTTGCGGAGAATTAATGTTCGGCAATTGGTTTTGTTTGCTTTGTTAATGTGTTTGACTACTGAGATTAGTTCATTGTGTAAAGTAACATTGTCGCTTAGTTACATTTAACATTTTGGTGCCATACAATAGTTGTGATCTATTTCCCCCCTCTAACAACATGTAATCTTGCTTATATATTTTGAATTTTTCAACATATAAGGAAGTGTTCACCGTAGACATTAGGTTTGGCTGAGAACAGCAGCAGCGCAGTTTTTGCTTTTGTGCAACAATCGAGTACACACTTCCTTGGTATATTCTGTATTTTTTTCCAAGAGAGTTGTGTATATATGTATTCGTATATATAAAATGTATGTGTGTTTGTATAAACACACTTATATGTTTGATAAATTGATGTATAGTATTTTTACTTGACTTATTTGCAAGTGGTTTCTTAGTTGAGTTGAAGTAAACAGAAATCTGAGCTCCTACAGCAAGTCAGTTGATGTGCATTTCATGCCAAGGCTATAGAAGGTCATTTTACATTTATTTAACTGCACACTCGCATATCTCTCATTGTTGGGAACTGAAGAAAAAACGTTACAATTCATCTGTACTGAAGGATAGATGTTGATGTATGTATGTATGTTTCTGTTTATAATCTAAGGGAAAATCTCTATATTTAGCTGTCATATGTAAAAATCTTACAAAAAACAAGTAAAAAATCCACTTTCAGATGATCAAGTGTAGGAACCTTGGCCATTATTGTCATCAAAATAGCTTTGCGTAGTCTTTTTTGATAGCAGTATGTTATCAAATGTTTGATGAAGATCTAGACAACACATTTTACAACCTCTGAGATGTGTGCATGTAGGCAAAAGTGGGATGGGTAAAACTAGCCTCTGTTTGTCTTCTGAGGTGCACTGTTGCAGATCACTTGGTTGTGTCTGTCTCTAGGTTTCCATAGGAAATGACACATGTTCACTTGCTATTAGTTGCTATTGATTGTACATTTAGTGAGTGAGGTAAGGCTCCCATAAACATGTAGATGAAATTACATTCTGCTTAATTTTCCCGCTTAACTTGTTTGATTACGGCCGGCTTCGACTCACAACATCCACATGTGGGCCGTTTGTGCACTATTGTTCCTCATTTTCATCATCTGTGATACGTGCCAGTAGACTGTTTTTGTTGAGGGTGCCTCTGGTGGGTTCTATTTTGGATGTAAAGTCAAGCATTTGCTTTCCTGCAGAGTGTCCACAGGGAGTGCTCCATGGGTTATTATTGCACTTGTGTACTCTGTAAATGTATGCCAGATGGACACCGTTGCCCCAGTTGCTGCATCTGCAAGTAAAGGTCCTCAGGAAAAAAAGGAGGAAGCACTTTGATTTCCTCCATCAGTTTTATTCTCATAATCAACAGGTCATTGCTAGTTGTTAGTATGCTTCTTATAGACACATTGCCATTTGACAAAGCCAGCATTACTTCTTCCTTGCTCACATTTGAGGTCTTTTAAGATTTAATGGCCACAGTAAATGCACTTGGAAAAACTAACCAAATAAAATGGCTAGGTTTACGTTCATGCATTTAGCAGACGCTTTTATCGAAAGTGACTTACAAAGTGGAATATATACATCCGGTCACAAAGCATCAAAGCTCTTTTCCATAACTTTAGATCAGTTTTCCATTTATTGGTAATGGAAAGTTGCCACGTTAAAGCCCTTTGTCGTGTTGCCGAGACCAAAGAAGGAGAACTTCGCCAAATATCGTTTGGCAGTTGTTAATGTACTAAACTGCGTACATTTCAATAATAGCTGAATAAAGATTTAAAGATTTATTTGTATTGATTCTCTCCAGATGTGAAGCTCTGTCTGAACGACATCTTGTTGGTTAACCATAAAACCTTCCCTTTGTGCAGGTTATGGTGAGCCTCTCGGCGTGTCATCTCCTAAAGAGGCCTGCGTTTTAAGAAGAGACCCATGCTGATAAATGCCAGGCCTCGCCACACTCTCTGTTGTCTGCACAAACACAAATGCCTGCCTGCCTGTGGAGGAGGTCTGATTAAAGATATCCACATTTCATCCGCTGGTATGTGCAATCACATAACTATGTCATGTCCAACTTTTTGTCATTTTTACGGTAGAAGATACAGTTGTTCCCTTTTTAAATAAAGAATTTCCCCAGGTTGTTTTCCTTTCTGCTTCCATTAAGTTTTTATTTTATTTTGAGCAGTACTTTATTACCGACTGCCTCTGCATTTCTTCACTCCATATTTTCAACATATTTTGAAATATAATTTCTCCTCTGGCACAGTTTTTGCCTTAATTTGCAAATGTGTCCAAAACACCAGCTCTCTTTTACACTGCTCAACATGCACGCACAATCGTGACATCGGTGAATATGGTGGTTGCGTCTCGGGCAGCATCCTGTAAAAAAAAAAAATCAAGTGCAGCAAGCTGTGATTCTAAATCATAATGCTGAGATATTTCCATGTCTGTTATCCTGACTTTGGGATGAAAGGATCAAAGTAGTTGTCCAGTGTAGTTGTTCCAGCTTTCACACTTGTTTGTTTACAGCAGTTTCTCTCCCATGCTTCCTTCCCACCCACGCTTCCACTCTCTCCTATTGTTTTGGCCACTTTTTGGCGCCTTCATCTATGTCTCTTCCTTTTTTTGCTCATGCACCCAACACAGAGCTGTGTCCCCCATCCAAGCGGCAACTATGTTTTGGAAGTTTGACCTCCACACCACCTCCCACATTGACCAGCTGCTGGACAGGGAGGACGTGACGCTGAGAGAGCTTATGGAGGAGGATGACGTCCTGCAGGAGTGCAAAGCTCAAAACCGTCGGCTGCTCCTATTCCTCTCCCAGGACCACTGCATGCAAGAACTGGTTGGCCTCATAACCACAGAGCCGTCTACTGATCTGGAGGAGAGGAGCCGCTTCAAGTGAGTCCTGACACAGATCGTTGTCCTAAATGTTTATGGTACTGTTTCTTCAAAATATTCACAGGTCAACTAAAATCTGCATTTAAAAAAAAAAATAAAGATGGATGCAGAATTGTGTAAGGATGAAAGCCGGTAATTATTTTAAAGAGTTGATAGTTGAGTTAATTAGCCATAATGTTGCATCTAATTCAAATAGATTTCCCAAAAACATCTATAGCTTTTTCAATAACTATCTTTAGTTTAACTTAAAATCCTAAATTTTTTTTAACTCATTCTATAATGATTCCACACATATCTTGCTTTTTTTTTTTAACCAAAAATAAGAATTACTTAGGGAAGATTTCTTCCTTTTGTGCTTTGTTTATGTCCCTCACACATCTATACAGACTGTCTCATATTGTGTATGCACTCTGGTTTATGTTTTTGTGGCAGGCTTAGGAAAGAATATAATTGGAGAGAACAAGACAAAATGTTTGGGCCCTTTTCAAACAAAACAAAAAAAGTCTGAAGATTCATTGATAGTTAATGATATTGAATTTCAGCAGACATCACCCGTTTTACACACCTAGTCCAGAGTACTAAACACAAGGTCGGATTCACATTTACAGTTTGTTGTTTTCAACAAATATTAGTTCAAATATTTCGAAATGCCCCTTAAATTTCCCTGCTAACACTTTTTGCTTATAAGCCATAACTGTGAGCTGATATTTTTGTAAATATCCATGAAAGTAAACAAAACAACTAAAGTGTAAACACAGATGCTACTTAAGAACTAAAAAAGTCAGTCTCCAAGTCATGTACTCTTAAGTGGTTTTATTTCAGTATCCAGTACTGAGTCATTTTCCTGACTCATAATACAAACCAAAAATAAATGCATAAGAAGCTTTATTATGAATAAAGCTACAATAAATACAGCACATGAAAGCAGAGGCTATAGGATTATCACAATATAAAAATAGTTATCGTTATTGTAAGTTATTTTATCGAGTAATAAATAAAAACAATTCAGTTGTGGTTTCTGGATTAATTGATAAAATGATCATTTTGATGTCCACATCCCAACATATCTGCCTATTTAAAACTTCAAGTGGCACAAAGACACTTTCTTATCCTCTTCTTCTTGTAAGGTTTCCCAACATTGCTTGTGAGCTTTTGACATCAGACGTGTCCATTATAAATGACAAGCTCGGAGGCGATGAGTCTCTCCTCGAAATGCTCTACCACTTCCTGGAGCAGGACCCGCCGCTCAACCCTCTACTTGCCAGCTTCTTTAGCAAAACCATTGGCAATCTTATTGCCAGGAAAACCGAACAGGTAAAGCAAGCACATGTGTCCAAATGAGCGAGTCCATCTTTATCTTTATTTTTTTTTAGTAAATCTTGAAACATAAACTGTTATGTATACTTCCAGGTGATTACCTTTTTAAAGAAAAAAGAAGGTTTTATCAGTCTGGTGCTCAAACACATTGACGCCTCTGCCATGATGGACCTGCTGCTTCGCCTCATCAGTTGTGTGGAACCTGCCTCCTTGAGACTGGAGGTCCTGCATGTAAGCTTCTGAAAATTGTTTTTTATTACAGCATTAAAATGCCCTTTAGAATATCCTCCTTATATTTAGTCCTGGTTCTATTCTTTTAATGCAGTGGCTTAACAAGGAAAGGTTGGTACAGAGACTCACAGAGCTCATCCACACGGGCAAAGATGAGGAGGTGAGTGAGTAGCCAGTGGTTCATTCACCTCAGTCATGTGTCGATACTTGTTTTGTTGACTCAAAAAGGTTCACTTTTGTTGGTGGACTTGTAAAACTAAAGTAAGGATTCTACTAAATTAAGTTATTGTGAATAATTTATTTGTTTTTGCAGAGACAATCAAATGCGTCCCAAACGCTTTGTGACATCATCCGCCTTAGTCGAGACCAGGCCAATCAGATGCCGGAAAATGCGGAGTCTGACCCACTATTGGCTGTATTAGAGTCGTAAGTCTCCTGTAGCTTCTCAACACACATAAATAAATGTTAAAAATGGTATTTTAATCGATATATTGATACAAAGGTATGAATCACAAAATTAGAGTTTTAACTCCAGCACTAGGGTAAAAAGAAAGAAATCATGAGTGCTTGCTTTCTGCTTTTCCCCATACCTTCATTTTTTTCTTTTTTCAGGCAGGAGAGTGTAGCAGGGCTTCTGAAAAACATGTTTGAGGGGGAGAGGAGCGAAGCCTCTGTCGTTAATGGAACTCAAGTGCTACTTACCTTGTTGGAGACTAGACGGTCGGGGTGAGTTAGAGTTAGGTCATCAAGATTAATGGTGGACCCTGTTTATTGTCTTATTTTGAATTGATTTTAAATGGATGATGGAGTCATTGAGAATGTGGTGACTGAATGTTTGTATTCGTCTGTCTGCCAGGTTGGAAGGATTGATGGATCTGTATTCTCAGGGTTATGAAAGGTCTTACACTGTCAACAGCAGTATTTTAAATGCCATTGAGCCCCATTTAAAGGACTTCCAGCAGCTTCTTCTGGATCCCCCCAAGGTTAATCACGTTTGCTTTTTGTTTTTCCGCCATTACTGGCTGTTTTTAGGCTTTGTGAAATTGTGTATTTTTGTGCAACCTCCTTTTCCTAATAATGAAAATGAACTTTCCTACAGAAAAGTGCAATATTGACGACCGTTGGCGTTCTAGAGCAGCCACTGGGGAACGCCCGCCTTCATGTGGCCCGGCTGGTGGCTGCCCTGCTGCAGACCAGTGCTCCCAGTATCTGCCAGGAGCTCAGTAATCTCGCCACCATGGACCTACTACTGGTAAGTTAAATGTTACCAAAATTCACACAGTTTGAGGGATTGGGGTGTTTTTAATGTGATAGTCATTTGTTTAGAAGGACTTTTTGAGAAGATGTTTAAGTCTTATCGTGCGCAGGCTGATTCCTATGTCTAGTTGGGTAAAATTTGCACAAGGCTTATCATGAGGCAGGGAAACACTGAAGCCGTTATTTCGCCATCTGATCAAAGGGCAGGGGCGTGGCTTCTTTTGAACAGGTTCTGCATTTCAGTTTATAGAGAATCAGAATTTCCACTGCTGTGCTGTTTAAACAGTGTAGTTATGCTGTAAAGTTTCTATGGTTTTGTCTTTAATTTAAAAAAAAAATAGAATATATAAACAATTAAGTGCTTTAAGTAGCAATTAACACCAATACAGCTAACAACAGAGGAAAAGAAGGTCTTGAAACATTATGTATACAAAGTTTATTCTTTTAATTCAGTCACTTTCATTTGAAGGTTTTGTTTAGATGAACCACCATGTTTGCCTTGAATATGCTTGAAAAAACGCAAGTAATATCAACAGCTACTGACTTTTTCCCATATTTCTTTTTTTGCATAGGATCTGTTCTTTAAATACTCCTGGAATAATTTTTTGCACTTCCAAGTGGAGCTGTGTGTGGCAGCTATCCTGAACCATCCCTCTTCCTCGGAGGAGCGGCCAAGCCTGGGGCTCCAGACCCAAGACGGGAATCCTTCAGCGTCCAACTCTGAGGTGCAGGGTGAGGAAGCAGAAGCGGGCAGAGCCAGTGACCCACAGACCTCGATCCACGATGCCCTTGTGGCACATGTGAGTGGGCAAAGTAGCTCTAAATCTGCAATATGTCAATCTTTTTTTTCATTCAAAAAAAGAAAAGAAAGAATGTTTATTTAAGATGTCATTTTGTGTTTATGTTCTCTCAGCTCTTCCAGAAGTGTCGACTTGTTCAGAGGATCCTTGACGCCTGGGAAGAAAATGATAAAATACAGTGAGGATCTTTTGTCTAAGACTATTTATTGTGTCTACTTTATAAATTTCAGATTTTCCAAGCATCCATATATGAAACTTGCAATTCGCGTTATTTGTACAGACCGAATTATGCAGCATTAGTACATGTAATGACCTTTTTTTTGTCCAACCGTGAATTTTAGGACTGAGGGTGGCACCAGAAGAGGCAACATGGGTCACTTGACTAGAATCGCCAACATGGTGGTCCAGAACCTGGAGAAAGGACCAGTACAGGCCCAGATCACAAACCTCATCAAAGGTAAACTGTCTTATAAAATAAGTGATAACATATCAGTTTCTGTTTAACAAGTAAGCCATTTTCATTTTTGGTTGAATCTTTTTCAGAACTACCAGAGGACTGCAGAGGCCGCTGGGAGAGTTTTGTAGATGAGACCTTGAGAGAAACAAACAGGAAGAACACAGTGGAGCTGGTGGGACACTTATTATCTGCTGACTTTGCTGTTTCCCATGAATGAATTACATTGCTCCTTCTGTTCTCCCTCTCGAAGCCTTCTGTGGTCCACAGTGGTTCAAGTAGCAGAGGACAGGATAATGCATTCCAGCAGTATCAGAGCAGCTATAAACAACTCCATGGCAAAAAAAAAGGATTTTTCACCTCAAAACCTATTGAATAAATAAAAAGAAAACATTGTTTTGAACATCAGTCTGGCTGCATTCCCTCAGTGTGGACAGATGGGATTATATATCCAATTTAGGCAACGAAAAGTTCCCTCTATTTACATCATAGTTGATTAGATGATTATAAAGACAAAGATTATAGCAAATTGTATTATTATTTAGACCAGTATTTTTATCACAATATTTAGGCCCTAATCACAAAATCTTGACCCTGTGGCAACAGTCAGAAATGACTAATCTTTGACACATTCATCCATTTTTGTGCTTTCCTTATTTCAGATAAGAAAGAAATCAGAGTTTTAAAAACACAAAACTGGAATCTCCAAAATGAAATTTCAAAATGTCCTTCACAGAAGCTGTTTGATCCCTGTTGGAATCGTCTTTGCTAGTATATACGATATGATCATATATGTATATATATTTTAAATTCAGCTTGGATCTGTGGTGGGCTGAGCACTCTTCTGCACTGTCCTTTTCAGGTCAGCACACATAACATGCACTCATCAAGTGAGGATGATGAAGAGAGCCCCTTCCCCAGCGACCTGTCCCTTCAGCAGGTAAAACAGAACATCTCAGTCAGAGTGGGGGAAAAAAGCAACCGATTTATGATGGTGACACCACCTTCCCTTTGATCTTTCCAGGCATTCTCAGACTATCAGATCCAGCAGATGACGGCCAACTTTGTGGATCTGTTTGGGTTCAATGACGAGGAGTTTAGCGAGCATGATGAAAACATAAAGTAAGTTTCAAGAGTTTTTGACTTGTTTTGAATATAAAACGCGTTTTTTTCGTTTGGGTCATTATTCCTAAAGAGTTTTTTCTATCCTCAGTGCCACCTTTGACAGAATTGCCGAAATAAACTTCAATCTAGATGCTGATGATAATAGTGTAAGTATGTATAAGATATTAGTGTGATATTTTTTATTACTATACAAGACTAAAATACTATGATTATTATTTATTATATAATGATAATATAATTACAAATAATTTATAATGATATAATAATATAACTATTATTATTATTATTATTATTACATTATTTATTATTGTTGTAAAAATGAAGGTGTATGGCACAAAACATGCTTCAGGCATGTTCCTGTCAGCTCCATTAGTAAAAGTTTGTCACAGTTCGATTTGTTTTTGGCGGCAGGCCAACGCGGCTGCATTTGAAGCCTGCTGTAAGGAGAGGATACGCCAGTTTGATGATGCTGAAGAGGAGGAGGACATTTGGGAAGAGAAGGAGTTCAACTATGCAACACAAGCTAAATCCAGAACAAGGTAAGCGTGAAATTTTTCTCCATTTCCCCTCAAATTGTAATGGGTTTATTATTGTATGTACGTGCTTTACGGCCAACAGACTTTTCTTTCGAAGTGAGGAAGCAAATATGTTAAAGTGCCTCGTCCCCAATTGCCCATTAATAATTTGGGTGGGGTTGAGAAATGTTTTCCATTTTTTTAACTCTATTGAAAAAAACAAAATCATCTGACTGATTTTGGATGAGTTCAAACATCCAACCTAAAAACCTGCCATACATGTCTATTCTAACCCAGAAGTTGTCACTATTGGTTTGACAGCCCCCAAGTTGGTAAAACACACTCTGCTGCTGTCATGGTCGGGTCTATTCAAATATCAAGAACTTTATAGCCATTCCACACTTGTTTCACTTTTGGATTGGAACAAAATTCTGAACTGAGGTCCCAGGTAGCTCAGGTCGCTACAGTAATGGCAATATAGAGGAACAGGAAGTTGCGCACTTCTTCTGGGATGAGAAAAAAAAACCTGATTCACTCATAAAAGATGAGCAGGATTTTTCAGGTAACAGTTAGAAATGCCAGTGTGTAAGGGAATTTATTTAGATTTTACAGCTGTTTAGCTTTATTGCATTTTGCATTTTTAGAACCTCGCTATGACACTCAGTGTAAAATGACATGCATATAATATGTTAAATGCTGTGCGACCGTTTCACACCATATTTTCTTGGAATATGTAGAATCACAGTCCATGGACCATTTAACAGATTGCAATGTTACACAGCTGGGCATTAAAAGTTTGTTGGAAAAATTTTTTTACTCGGCTGACATTAGCATGAACGCATTGCTGTGATAAAGCAAGCTAAAGCACCTGTAAGACCAAAATAAACAGTAGAATTTCTAACTTCAAATGTAATTTCTAAGTCAGACAGTTATGTGGAAATTCCTGCATATCCCAGGATCTTTTCCTTAACGGGAACATGTTATTCCTTCTTGAAAACGTATGTAGTTGACTTATCTTAATTCTTATTTTAAACCGTTAGACCTCTACTTTATACTGTCTGTAGCTTAACTGTGGCTACCTGGGACTTCAATTAAAACACGTTGTACCAGTTTACAGGTGAGTTTGCGAAACATGCCAACTAACAGACCCACAGAGCGCTGTGGCGGCAGCCGCAGAGCACCCGCTACCGACGGGGTATGCTAGTTATTAGGACAACGTCCACGCCAGAATAACTCAGACTCACCACAAACCAGCAGTCACAGATTTCTACATCTTTTTCTCTTCTTTTCTTTTCTTTTTTAATATCCCGAGTTCTGTGGTCAAAGTTCTACACATAAAATAAAATCTGATAACGTTTTTTTTTTATTGTCATTTTCCGTTTTTATGTTATTAAAGTGATCATTTAAGCAAAAAACATTTGCTATCCAATGTTTTTTGTCTTCCTATTTTTATATGGTAAACGGGAAGGGAAGATTTGATTTCTCATTTCTAAATGTCCGCCGGTTGCAAAGTATGCAGAACTCATATCAGACTTGAATCTTTTGTTGTGTTTTTTCCTCTCCCTCTTAGGTTTGGGGTGTCTCAAACCTCAGAAGGAAGCTCCAGAGGCAGCATTGAAAACGGAGGCCGGGAAAGGGATTGTGGCTCTGGATCTGATGAGGATCAAGATTCAGAGCAGAACACGTCGGACACAGGTGGACTGAGGGCCCGCAACTTAAATAGTATCAAAGTAGTTTTTTTTACATTTAGCTTTGTTATGGGATTTTATGTTTTTATTTCATGTTTTCAGCTCCCGACTGGACAGCTAATTTCAGGGACTCGGGAGGAACGGTAGCATCCCAAACCCCAGCAGCGTGGGAGAGCTCAGGGGGGAGTGGATCACAAACGCAGGCAACGGGATGGGCCAACTTCACAGAGTTCCAGCCTTTTACCGGGTAAGAAACACACTTGTTCAGGTTTTAGACCAAATATTCAGTTTCAGATGTTTTTTGGGTTTTTTTTGTCATTGTTTTATATTATACAATGCCTCTACTGTTTAAATATCTCTGGCTGTACAGACAGTCCTACATTCAAAAGAGCAAAAATGTGTTTTTTAAATTAGACAAATTCAACTATTAAATTTGCATTCGTTACAGTACAGAGATGGACCCCAGGTGCAGCTCCCCTGTAGACGGCACAGAAGCAGATAAACAAGCCAAACAAAACCACGACAAAAGCGGTGAGCACTCCCATCCATTTAAGACGAACTTAAGATTTCAATTAGGGTTTGTCATAGGTTGAAATAAAAATTGTAAAAAAGGGAGGGGTGCAAAAAATATCCTAGTTTGTTAACATGCGTACTCTTTGCATAAGCAGATGTAAGTGCCTCTGCTAGCGCTTCGCCAGCAGAAGAAGGCAGGAAGGTTCCACTTGTGGCCTCAGGCAGCAGCTCCTCTGGGGACTCCAAAGCAGAGGAGGACGGCAAAACCGCCGGCGCCCCCCCCCACCGCCGCAGCACCCGCCTCAGAAGAGGCCGCCAGCAGCAAGACAAATGACCTCAAAAGGTTTGCCGTCTCATATTCTCTGATTATTTGCACGCTAGCGTGGCTTTTTGCTTTTCCAAGGCTCTGGACAGGCATTATTCAGCAGAACCGCGGTGCGAGGGGAACTGGCCCTGACAATAAAAATTCCAGGAAAACAAAAGCTGAAAGGGAAGGGAAACCTCACTGTGCTGACCCGTCCACTCCGTAGCCGTCCACACAACTCGGGCGTTCGTGCCCGCGTGTGCATGCGCGCATATATATTTAAATGTCTATATTTGAAACATAATCACCACATTGATGTAATTACAGCCCAGAGTGGGATTTAAAATTGCCGGATGCCTCCAGCTTTTGCCTCTCTAAGGTCTCTACTAGTCTAACGTTCATAAATTTACAGGGATAAGTAAGATGCCGGAATCCCGCAGACAGAGGGAGCTTATGTGACCTCATTAAGTAATGCAGAAATACAGTTTAAGTTACTTATTACTACAATAACAAATTCATTCACATCTGGAAGTATTAAATTAAACTTAGTTCAAACACGTTTGACTTGATAAATGTTTGATTTTAGGTTTATTTTAGGAGAAATGATTAGAGGAAAGTGTAGACGTAAAAGTGGTGATGTCACCTTTACAGGGGTTTAAATGGGAAGTGTTGTGTCAGCAGCCAGCTCGTTTTTCACAAGATATTTAATGTAAACCACGACAAGCTTGCGTTTTTCTGTTGATTTAAACAATGCAAAAATAAAGAAAAGTACATTAACAATCCTCTGTTTACAATTAGTTAGTTTCCACAGGAGTTCCAAAACGATCCCAACAAGGTCAAAACACTGCGCGCCCCCTTGCTCTCATGCCTTTCAAAATAAAACTAACTAAACCTTAATTACAGTGTGAGTTACAAAATAAAATATGCAGGTGTTAGTGTTTTCATTGGACAACAAAGTCTCTAGTCAACAAATGATAAAAAATTTAACAGATTGCCCTTAATTGAACATGCTACTCATTTGAAACCTACTTCCCTTCTCGTTCAGTCTCATGTTTTTCTGATGGGAAAATGAAATGGATAAATGAAATAGTCGTAAAAACTCTTAACACTGTGCCTTTTGTTTGTCTCCTGCAGTGAGGATTGTCCCGTGTCTCTAGAGAAACTTTCTCTCTCAGATCCTCCAACGGCTTCAGAGTCGCCCGCTGAGGACCGGCCCGTAAACACACAGACCGATAGGAAGTAAGTACCAAAGGGGGCAAACGTCTACCGTAAAAAAAAAAGAAAAAAAAAGCCGAATACGGGGCCGATCTGTTCGGGCGTCGTTTTTTACAGTGATCGGTGAGTCCGCTGAGCCAAAGTTGACTTCTGTTGTTCTTACGGCCAGCATAGTAAATAAAAGGGGGGAATTAAGCCTCAATATTCTTCGAAGATTTAAAGAAGTTGACATTTTATTGTGGGAATATAGAAAAGAAGTGAAACGCCGACGCAGACTGTCGTGGTTGCCACCTGAGCAGGAAGAAGTCGGCCCATGGGAGCAAAAACAGGCCCATCGGAATGGGGAGGGGCCATGTTTTCACCCCCCCAGATATAAGTCAGGTGTTTGGCGTTGGCAGTCTGAAAGAAGACCGAAATCGTAAACATTAAAACGAGCAAACGTCTGTTATGCGACTATAGTTTTTCTCCTGGTGCTGTTCAGGTGTAAGCGTCTCTCTGTTGTCTCCCCCAGAGAGGAAACGCCCCCGGCTCAGGAAGTGTCCGTCAACGGGCCGGTGTGAGGACGAGCCCACGCAGAAAGGCCACGTCTGACAAGCTTCCAGCCTCCTCCAGTGTGAACCCCCCTCAATAACCTCACAGCAACTCCAGGATTAAAACATTTTTTTTTTCTTCTTCTTTTTTCTTCTCGTACCGAAACACTCTGCCATGTTATTGGACCTGGACACTGCCAATCAACACCAGTAATAAAAGTGGCAGAACTTTAAAGAAAAAAGAAAGAAAGGAAAAAAAAAAAAAAGAAAACCAACAGACAGAAAGAAGTTTAGACAAATCATCTTTTTTT
>JABUIW010044429.1:664479-706727 GCA_013363375.1 Menidia beryllina | reverse complement strand
TTTTTTTTTTTTTTTTTTTTTTTTAATTGTCCAAAAAGATTTATTTTTTTGCTCTCCTTGTTCCCATTGATAGGGATTTTACACGGTCACCCCTGAATGGATAGCACAGGCTAAGTTTTAACAATGCCTCAACAATAAATATCTGTTTTTGGAAACTTTTTTTCTTCTTCTCTTTCTCCCTTCAAAGCTTAAGAAAAAAAAAAGCACTTACGCAGCCATTTACTGTACATTATAGCACAATGTAAGTGTTCATCTCTGCTGGCTGTTATCTCCTCTCACCCTCTTCTTTCTTTCCGTTGCTGTTGATGAAACATACGTTGTTGCCGTACTGTTTTGCTTCAGGGGGCTCTGTTGTGGAGGGACTGGTAAATGAACTGAGCTCTTATAGTATTACTGTCTTTTGCTCATGTGCAATAATGTCAATGCCATTTTATTTGAAAGAAATCAGTTTTCTTTTTTTTTAAAGAAAAAAAGATTCAGTCCAGTCTTGGAGAAAAGTTGTTGGGAGCAAACAAAATTTTTGAAATAATTACAGGCTGACATTTTTATTTGACCACCTTTTTTTTTTTTTTTAATTAAAAGATCTTTTCTTCCTTTATAATGCATGTATAACCGGTTCTTTGTCGACCTAGCTAGTGAGCTAAGACCTTCTGATTGTAATTTCTTTTCAAGTTCTTACTTCTATCCTGAAATCAACCAAACATTATCTACCTATATACAAATATTATCTCCATTTTAAAGTAATTTTACCAAGAAATTTGTGAGGTCATTGTTGTCTATTGGGTTTTTTTCTTTCTTATTTCCTCTCCATTGAGCACTTACTCACAGGACAAGAGCTCTTAAAGTGTAAGAGTGACACTTTGTGGGTTTTTTTTCTTTAATTGTTTTTCCTCTTTTCTTTTTTTTAACCAGCAGGATTCGACATGAGGGCCTGAGTTTTACAGAGCTCACAGCCTCTTTGGTGTACTTATTCAAATAATTTGACAGAAATAGGGTTCTATGATCATTGTTAAAAAACAAACAAAAAAAAAAACTATCTAAAAAAACATTGAAATTAAAAGTGTCTGGTTTATCGCGTTAGTACCAAAAACTCCTCTGCCATCCTGATTTTCTTTTCTGCCAGCATAGTAGATGCTTGAGTTTTATTTTAAATTTTTAAATTTCCAGCTGATCAGGCCAAACCTCTCTGTGCATAAACATGCAAACCGTTTCTTTGTTATGCAGAGGTAGATGTCGAACTCAATTCTCCAATGTTCCAACTGAAATATCATAAAATATATATAACGTCTTTTTTGGGGGGGGAGGGGTGCTCATAATATACATTTTTTATATTATGGTAGCGTTACAGAATTATGTTTAGTTAAGGTTAGATTTAAATATTTTAAAGGAGTAGAAAGGGAAGTCTGTAGCAGCCTGCTGTTCCGTGGAGTCCAGAATTCACCATCAGGAACCATTTATGTATTCTCAGATAACATCTATACCTACACAAGAATAACCTAGGATGAAAAGGAATCTATATTTTTAATATGAGTGAATACAAGTTGTGGGCTTTTTTTAAAAAAAAAAAAAAAAAAAAAGGTACGCTAACACAAAATCAGGTTTATTTTAAAAATAGAAAAATGCTGAAAGTGACCAGTATACACCTGAGAGAACTTTTTAAACCCACAGTTTATTTAGACTCTAAAAACTAACTATGATTGACAACAAAACCTGGCTCAGCTTGTTTCTAAGAAGAACAAGTAGAAGAAAAAAAAAGATTAGCTTTGATCCTTGTGGTTAATGTAACTAATTTCTGTTGAGTATTACTATTAAGAGATGAGTAAACAAAAAAAATAAAAGAAAATATGATCTGTGGCTGACTAAATGTAGGTTGCAGTCACCAGACAATGTCACATTTAAGTGTTACCACAGCCAGGTTCTCGCTGATATCTGTCACTTTGGTTCATCCCTTTAGCAGGAGAAGGCTCATTTTATTTGTCATCAGTCTTTGTAATTTTGGTCCTCTGAACTCTAGTAGACCATTGTTATCTTTAAAAGGCCGCAGAGCAGTAATAATGCATTAAAGTACACCACAGGAAGCTCAACACTGCTTTTAAAATCGGGCATTTGTCCAACTACTGCCAGGACATTCTGTCTTAGTAACTATTATTTGTGAAGAGGTCTCATTACTGGTACATTTTGATTCAGAAGATGGTGGTCAGAAAAGCTGGAACTCAATCCTGAACGAAGGTACTTCGAACTGTTTTAGATCAGAAATTGTGGCAAAAGTTGGCTTCTAAAAGGATGCATTGGGGGACATTTGCATGTTTTGTTCGCGAGCAAAGCAAATCACAAAACTATTAGGCAGTTTTAAATGCTTGTAATGTTAAAGTGACATTGTTTTTTTGTTTTGTTTTTTACACACAAGAGCTCAAAAGGCTTGAAATCATCCCTATTCCAAAAACCCAAATGAACCCATCACTGCATCCTTTTATTCTCTTACTGCTGAAGATGAAACCACAAGGAGCACCTTAACCCGTAACTGCGCCAATCAGCAGAACCCAGCAATGGGAAATAAAACGAAAGGGAAGAAAATTTCATACCTGACATTTATTTTGACTGAAATCTACATCCAGATCATCCCACCGCAGTGGGCGAGCAACTCAGTAAAAAAAAAAAAAAAAAAAAATCAATCTTTAAAAAAAAAACCAAAAAAAAAACAATTTAACAATTGAATAAAAAAAAAATGTAAAAAATAAAAACTGTCTTAAAAAAAAAAAAAAAAAAAAAAAAACATTGACGGTTTACATATACATTTTCCAAAAAGGAAAAAAAAAAAAAAGCATTAGTCACATTAATACAGAAATAAACAAATGGCACATTGAATTCCTAATTTAAAAATAAAGTGGTGGAACTCTTTTACTGAGGAGACAAAGTTAAATAAATTACTACCATAAATGTTACATACAAATCTGGAGTAGTATATACAAAAGAAATTATTAGACAAAAAAAAGAAATCTACAATTTCAATGTTGATGTTAAAAGACAGCAGTAGAACTGTATTTTTGACGTTAAAGTGGGTCAAAGTGATTGAGTGTGGGAGGGCAGTTGGACAAAGCTATGACACTGAAACAACTCTTGTTCACCGTACTGGTAACCGTATGTCTGATAACGTTCAAACTGATTTAGGAATTTTGTTTCACTGGTTCCCCATCTGAGGTGATGAGTCCAGGTGGATGTTATGGAAGTATGCCCATGTGTCACCAGAACTTTCATGGAAAATTCCATCCTAGCTACCCCCAATAGTTTTTTTGTATAATTTAGTTGTGGAAATCCTCTATTTGCCTTCACATACTGTATACATTTCTTTGTAAAAGTCTGGAACGGTGAGTGCAAATCCATCTGGCCTCAAAGTCATAACAGGCACGTTAAAAAAAGAACACTGCTCAGATGAAAAAAAAAAAATAGAATCTTCTTTTTAACATACATCCTGTTTCCAATGCACAAGCACTGCAACGCCCTCTATCGTCACTAAATACTGTCTTTATTCACCTCATGAAAATCCCACCGCTCCATCCGCCAAACCTCGCCTCTAACCCCCCTCCTTCTATAGGTCGCTTTGAAGTCGTTACAACAAAATAAATCCCTCCTTTCTCCTATGGCGTCCCTTAAAAAGCGGCGTGTTAATAACGGTTGACTGTAAGGTTTAAGCAAAAGGAAGTTTTGTTTACTTTGTAAACACGCTCAATGAAAGTTCACCGATACTCTAAATACCTGACGGACTTGAATCTCCCGCTGGCTCTCCTCTGTTTGATCTTCACTACTGATTTATGGCTTTCACAGTAAGTCACTGCCACCTGCGGAGGAAAGCTAATAAGCGCTTGAACTTTTTCTGGCATGAACTTCAGATTGTAGGATCATTAAAAAAAAAAAAAAAAAAAAAGGGACAAAAACAGTCATCCTTCATGAACCATTGGTGTGTCCTTCCCCCCTTCCCGTTCAGCCTTAAAACACATGCACGTCTTCTAGATGAACAGTGACTGGGCGACATCAGGCAGTGAGAGCGTCTGAGGAACGAAAAAAATGTCGGTGTTTGTTCCTCAGGGCAGTTTTGGTCCATCCGCCCAACCAGTTAGATCTGAGCAGTCTGATGAGTTCCGAGCTCGGCGGGCCGACTGTAGCTCCCCCCGTCATTCCTCCTTAAAGTGTACTTAAAGGGTAAGTGAGTGAAGGGTTAGTAAGAGAAGGAGCATTGATGATGGTGGTGGTGGGGGGGTTGTTTACAGGTGGAGGGTCTGGAAGGATCTTCATGCTGGTCCGAGCTGCGGGACGCCTCACAGAAACGCGACAACGTGCTTTAGTATGCGTCGTTTTTACGGCATATAGTGGTCAGACTGTCAGATGGGGGGGTGGTGGGGGGTGGGGGTGGGTAAGAGGCTGCAGCTACAACAGGAAGTGGTTCTTCTGGAACATTTTTTTTTTTCTTTTACCTTTTTTTTTTTTTATAACAAAACAATTCTGAAACGTTACGACGTATGATAAGTTCCAACACGAGAGAGAAACAGAATGGTGCTAGTGGTGAAAGGCCCCTTCTCCGTCCTGTTTTTCTGCAAACAGAGGTCTTCGTCAGGCAGCAGCCCCACCCTGATGCCTCCGTGGTGAGGAGTCTTTTTTTTTTCCTCTCTATGCGTCCGACAGGCAGCTCTGAACACTGTCCATCCACAGCTGAGCGTTCAGGCTGTCCTGGGCGCAGAAGTTGTACACTCGTTTGGTCGTCTTCAGCTGAAATGTCAAAGGGAAAATAGGAGTTAAACCTCATACTATCTGTGTAGAGTGCTCTTTTTGTCCAACCAAGGCTGTTTTCACTGCTTACGATGCAAAGGGTATGAAATGATAGCTAATTTTATTTGTTTTGTTTTTTTACACATTTTCGATTATTCATGGCATTATTGACCTGTTTTTTTTGGGGGGGAAGGACAAAATGTATGTATATATATGTAAATATATCAGGAAACCGATCAGATGTCATTTCAGTATTTTTCAATGGCAGCAAAAAGTCACCAAGCGTAATAAAACAGATTAAGAAACAGTCTGTTTTACCCAGCCTGAATGCTTGGGTTTATATACTTTATATACTGTTTACTAGGCATTAAAGTACGTATTAAATTATGACACAAATTTAGTCAACTTGTTTCCAACACATTGCCACAAATTGTACTTTTTTTATGGCAAATTTACATTAAATTATGCCTTTCTGTCAGCAAAATCAGCAGGAATAATGAATTATTTTGGCTATAGCTTTGTTCAAAGGCACATAAGTTGAGATATAAATCAAGGTAAAGGTACCATCCCCGTCATTTTTAGACAGTTATATGGAAGGAAAAAAAAGTTATGACATAAAACTTGTGAAATGGGTGAAAGTGACCCAAAGACAACAGGAAGCGTGTCCAGCTGAGCTACAAATACATTAAAAGCCATCAATCCTGAATAGCTTTTTTAAATTCCACAGACCACCGAAAAGGCAGAGGCAATGAATACAATTGCACTCACATCAAAGAAGGCTTTCTCCTCTATGTTTTTCGGCGCTCCCATGGCTGGCGTTCCTGCTGTGACAGACTCCACCTCGGCCAGCTCGATCACCCCTTTGCACTCCTTGTCCTGTCTGGTCTCGTAGTATCTCAGCTGGAGATGGAGACATAAACTCAGAAACAGCGGGGAAACAAACCGTCCAGAGTTCCGGGCCACTTGAGAGTAAAAAGATTCAATTTCAATTCAATTTTAATTATATAGCGTCACATCACAACAACAGTCATCTCACAGCGCTTTCCAAACAGAGCAGGTCAGACCCTACTCTGAAGTTAATTACAGAAACCCAACAATTCCCACCATGAGCAAGCACTAGGCGACACAGGCAAGGAAAAACTTCCTTTTCCTAGGAAGATCCTACCTGATGCTTGGTCTTATCCAGCACAAACCACCGGGGTCTCCATGGTTTTAACAATGCCCCTCTTTTGTACAGAATGCCTTCAAAACTCCTGGTGGGAGACAAAAAAAGAAAAGAAGAGTTACACATACACCGTTTTTGCTACAAACCTAGACTGTTTCGCGGTGGCGTGTGCGGACCTGTTCTCGCTTTCGTGGCTCTGGAACTGGCTGTAGAGCGTGCTCGTGCTGGGCCGGCCTGCCACCGGTGTGGAGGTGGCACTGGCCTCGCAGTCCAGCCCCAAGTTGATGGACGAGCCCACGCCGCTCTCCTGCAGGTAGACTCCCTGAGAGCGGCGCTGGTGGCTCAGGTTGGACGACATGAGTAGGGAGCTCGAGAACGACAGCTGGAGAGGAAGGAAAGATGGACAAGAGCTGGTGGGTGACGAGTAGAACTCAGGTTTGTTTGTTTTAAATTCAAACTTATTTGCGCTTTGGGTTGTTTTTCCACGTAAAAAAAAAAAAAACTAATTACAAATATCTGACTTGATGAAGCCTCCCAAAGCCTCACCTTGCTCTCCAGTTTAGTCTCGGTCCTCTGTGTGCCCTTGATTTTGTCCCACATGTCCTTCCACTTCTCCGACGTCTGGCCGAGCTCGGCCTCCAGGCTCTGCACGTCCTGCAGGAGTTTGGTGATGGCGTCGGGCACGGCCTTGCTGAGGTTGTCGTAGCACGGCCACACGATGACGCGCTGGGATTTGGGGGCGCTGGTGTCGGGCTTCTCTGCCGCCGCTTCGTCAGCCGTTCGCTCCTGCCGACCCCTCAGCTCCCAGTCGTACGATGGCCCTTCGGACAGCATTTCCTCCATGTAGAAGTCCCAAACTTTCAGGTTGGAGATGAAGGTATAAGGCCGCAACACCTGGAACATACAAGAAATACTCTTTCGTTTGTTCATCTTAAAAAAAGACATTTAAAAAAATTTCCCTCAGTTTATCAGATTATTGTTCAGGCTCACACCTCGTCATCCTCAGGAGAGAACATGTAGTTGTAGAAAATGGGAGTTTTCTTGTTGAGTTTGTCGATGTAGTCCCACACGGATTTGCACACCTGAGGACTTTTCCTCTCGCCTTTCTCTTCATAGAGTACTCCTGTAATGGTGGATGGGTCAGTAACACAAAACGGCCCCTTTTATTGATTAAACACTCACGCCCAACGATGCTTGCTTACCCAGCTCAATGCGCTCGTAGTCCGAGTCGAGGAGGAATGTGCGGAAACGGTTGGACACGTAGTGGTAGGCCAGGAACTTCAGGTAGTACTGACTGAACTCAAACTCCATTGGGAACTGGAGATGGATCTGAGGGTGTAATATATATTATATATGTATAAATATTAATAAGATTGAAGTGCTTTTGTTTCAGTAGAGGACAGATGGTACAACTAAATTTTCCTTGACTATTAGAGTAACAGGGTGTGCTTAGACCCATCGAAGGTTTTTTAAACTCTTCCAACTCTTATAAAGAGCACAAAAAAAGACATATAATTAAAAATAATAGACCCGACGTACCTGATGAACACAGTCGAGGAACTGGAGGAAAACAGGGGTGAAGCCGCTGCTCTGGCTACCCAGTGTTTGAGCTCCACGGTGGCTGAACCTGTGACCGAACGACAGCCATTCCTTCTCCACCAGCAGCCGGAAACCGTCGAAGGTTCTGTAATAGGGATCCGACAGCAGCTGCACCAAGGACACAACCTGCAGGCGAGCGCACCGGTGTCGCATAAACATCGCCCTTCAAAGTTTTGTTCTCCAAAAGGTGGCGAAAAACCCATTCTGTTCCTCTTGGTCATACCTGTGTGGTGACGTCCCAGCCATCTTCCAGGCTGACCATGACCGATGAGCCTGTGTCAAGAAGCTCTACCACCAACACAGACACCTGCAGCACCCTGTGAAGCTGAACACGTACATCCGGACAAAAACACACAAGAGCACAGCCGTTTGATTGCAACGCGAATTGCAGCAGATGGAAAATATGTGAACCGTTTCGTGAAACCAAACAAATGCTGACCAGGGTCATCCACTCTGAATCTTCTAGGCAGCGGAGGAAGCTCATGTTGGGCTCCGTGCTCGAAGAGCTTGGCACACAGGCTTTCATCAGTTTCTTGAAGCTGTTCTTCACTTGCCGCACATCGCACACCTCGATAGGGACCACCTCCCACTGCTGGAACGAGTCCTGTTTTCCTCCCTGAACAAACCAAAACGTGACAAGTTGATTTCACACCAGATGATCTGACTGTCCCATTTCTTACTATCAAAACATTTAGAATTTATTTCATAGATTAAATCCATCTATGGACGCGAAAGAAGAAGAACTTGGAGTTCTTTTTGGATGGCTGAGATCCTCCCCCTTTATTCGAGCCCAGCCTATTTATTGTGGGAGATAGTTTACGGGCAAGAGTGCACCACTGCATTGTTTTGGTAACCGCTAATTAGAGCTGCATTTGCAACACAGAGGTTTGACAAGCGCTGTGTCGGTTGCAGTGTGCATTTAGTATGAGTGCTGGGAAATACGAGTCATTATCGATAAATACATTAAATTACCTTGCAGACCTTATGTGGCCTCGGGTTTGACATATGTACACAAGATAGAGGGGCCTGAATTAGCTGATGAGAGATGTTTTTTAACCATAACCAGAATACAGTTGCTCATTCAAAGTCCAAACATGGACAGTCATTTCTAGGAAAGATTTGCTCCATTGTGTGATGAACTTAAGCATCAAAGTCTTGTTGATGTGTATCTCTGGTTATGTAGTTCCTGTTTGGTCTTGATTTGCTATCTGAACATGACTTTTTGAATATGTGTTTGGTCACCTTGAGCTGGGCCTTGTCCCCGATGATGTAGAGGTAGGCCCTCTGCTGGCGGAGGAAGAGCACCTCAGTAGGTCCACCATTGGGCTGCGGAGACTCCTTCCCAGCCAGACGAGTCCCCACATCTGGATTGTAGGCACTTAGACGCCCGCTGCCCCGGATGCTGCCCCATTTACCTGCCAACACAGACAGACACGAAGCGGAATTTTAAAGGGGGAGCATTTGCGATAAAAATGATCCTCTGAATCAGCCATGAAAGGATCATTCTAGACCATCTGCACCTGAATTCTGTTTAAGCACGCTGATTGGTTTAACATCCATAGCTGCTGGCAGCCATGCAGGTAAACAAGCAAAAATTACCAGAACCTTTTTGGTCCACATCATCTGAGACACTGGTACAACATGATGATTGGTGAAAACAATCAAACAATTAAATGACAAACAAAACATCAGACAGCACGGCTGCAGTAGCAGCATGCACCGAGTGATACACAAAAGCAGCGACAACAAACCATTAGTTCGCAGAGAGAGAACATTTCCAGGGATGACGCAAAACACACTGACACTACTGTTATAGAGATCAGATTGGTTAGAAATCAGCGACAGAAGGATGTAGGGGCCGGGCCTACTGTACCTCTAGCAGGGTTCCTGGCCTTGCCAGACACTTTGGGCTGAGAATGGGAGATGACTTTGGCCCTTTGACCAACAGCTGAGGTCAAATGACAAAGATGGCCAGTTAACCAACAACACATTGGAGGATGGTTTCACTCACTGACCCACACATACCGATCCTACAAGGGTCCCCATCTTCCTCCTTCCCAAAAACCCAGTTTCTTTGACAATTTTTTTTAGTGATTGACCACTTGAAGCTTCAGGAGACACAGCTGAATCTTACCTCCTCTGCTGAAGGTTCCAGGAACATCCTCCTTGGAGCCCATCACCTGCTTCATCAGCGCTCCTATCTTGGGGTTTCTCAACTTATCGGACGAGTCTGGACAAGAAGAGACCTTTAGTGGTATGATCTAAGAGATCTAGAGGATGGATGAATATCTTTTCTAACCCCAACACGTCCTCTTCACATGTTCATTTGTCCACTCACCAGAGGTATTCATATGCGTGGACGTGAAACCACTCAAAGTGTTCCTGCCACTGCTCTCACTGTAAGACGGCATGGAGCTGATGATGGCCTGTAGGTACTTTTCCTGTTCCAAACTGGTTGAGTCTGCCTGAGACGGCACTGCAAAACACAAGTGAAACCTTGTACTTCAGCAAACTGGCGTGTCAGTCACATTCCCAATCTTATAGAGCCTTTTACAGAATCATTTTCTACCTGAAGTGGGTGCGTTGGGGGACTTGAAGAAGCCCACCACCCCCTTTGCGTGCAGGCCTGCTGAGCGCAGCAACACAGCTTTGGTCCGAGAATTCCTCCAGCACACCACGGGGAAACGATTCTGTCTGTAGCAGCGGCAAATTCGATGGATGGTTGAGTCTGGGATGTTCTGAGGGACGATTAGCAGGCCAGGGTAGCTGTAACATAAGCACACAGTGTTTAGAACACACCTCAGATGTCTGTGGACCAATGGTCCTCTTAGCAGTCTTTACCAGGTTTTCGGAAAGTGTTCTCCTACATTCTTACCTTCTGCAGACAGTGTACATGCGGTTCGCAGTGGAAATTCTGAAGGGCTCGTTCTTCGACCGGGTCAGGCTATTACTGAGCGTGCCGAGACCCAGACGCTGGTAGTCGCGGCAGCAGGCACGCTCCACAACATTGCTCATTGTTTGCCTGTCTGAGGAGCGCATGGTGGAGGAGAGGGTGAGGGAGCTCTGATCCACTTCCTCCGAGACTGTGAAGACACACATAAGATCAAAGTAATTAAATTACACAAAAAGTTAACTCAAACTAAACCCCAAACCACTTATAAAAGACTTCAAGGGGTTTATTTCACAGTACCTGAGATTTCATCCTCATCCAACTCCGACTGGAAGCTACCTCTGTTCTCCCAGGTGGGCGGAGAATACTTCTTCCTTGTCACATACTGCCGACCAATGGTCCTCTTAGCAGTCTTTACCAGGTTTTTGGAAAGTGTTCTGCAGAAGGCAGTAATAAAAACTTCTTAAAATACAGCACTTTGTCTCAAAATCAATAAAGAGATTTGATTAGCTTTCCTCTTTTTCCAAGGTCTCTATTGCAGACTACATGTTTAGTTAGGGTTCTTGGCATTTCTAAATAGAATGGGAGGCAGATCATTCAGTCAATCAGGCCCCTCCTTATAGAACCAGCTGTCAGAATATGTCTGTACTTTAAGTAAGTACGTAAAAATGCCCTTTTATTTAAATAGTATAGTTAGGGATGGCTGAAGTGAACATGAAACATCCCCTATATTTTTTTGGTGCAGACCTAGACTGTCGGGGAACCTCCAATGATGCACTTCTCCTCACTATGTTCTCCTTTGTTCTTTTCCTCCACATAAATCTGAGACTGCTATTAACTTGTGATTCTTCTCTTTTTATCTTCTTTTTTAAACTGACTCTGTATTAATTTAATTCAACTGGAAATTTAAATAACTGCGACTTATCATATTATGATTGTACTATAATGAATTATGTTTAATTAGCTTGATGGACTGCATCTTTAAAGTGTCCCGAGATGACATTTGTTGTGATTTGTTCCTATATAACTCAAACTGAATCGACTTGAATAGTGATTTGTCAATAAATAACTAAAACTGAATTGACTTGAATTGAAATGCAAATCTAGATGTGAAGCAGCTGATAAATTAATTCCAGCCACAGTTTAACTCAGAATGACCAGCAGACCTTAACTCACTGCTGTTTTAATGTGCCATAGTCAGAATTACCATGTTTGAACGATGCATGAACACTTGCTCACATTGTATAAATGGAAAAAACAAAGGCAATAAAACAGCTGCTACATTTTCCACTGATGAATAATTCAGATGGTTCTCTTAAGCTTTTTATATTCTCAACAACAGACAGCGGAAAGTATGTGTGTCAGAGAGGGAGTGTGTGTGTGTGGGGTTGAGTGACTTAAATGCTAATGAGAATGAGGAGGAAAACACTAAAAAGAATTCAAGGGAGATGCTAAAAGTTAGAGAATAAGAATGAGAGAGGTCTTGCTATGGACCGGCAGCCCTTTAACAACAAACTTAATATCAAAATAACATTTAAGCGAGCTCAACATTCATGAAAGCCTACCTTAAAGCTCTTTATTAATTTGAAAACTGAGGAGAGATTAGGTATAAAGAAACAATTAAACTAATTTATGCTTTGGAAGCTTTAGAGCTTGCTATGCAAAACACTTGACCGAAATTCTTGGGACAAAATTTCTGCCACACTGGGGTAATTAACACGGTAACTTTTTCCAGAATTTCTCAAAAGGTCCCACCTATTTTGGAGAATACAAGTAGGTACCTTAATCGCAAATGTGTTTGCATCATAACCCCGTCAGGAAAACAGAAAATTCAATTTTATGTGCTTGAATATTTCTTACTTCAGCGACTGGTTTTTGTCCTTCGTTTTGTGTTCCACCACCAGTTTTCCAGACTGACCCACAGTGAAAGCGAAGGTACCCTGGACGTGCTGAGGGTAACGCAGCTTATGCAGGTGCTTCCTGAAAACTTCAGCCAGGTCTGACGCAACCTCCTCATCAAATGCAATCTTCATTAACTGCAGAGAGGACAATTACACATTGTCATACTAGAATTCAAGATTTGCGTATTATGAGTGGTCAATATGTGGGAAGAGGTTTACTTGGAAGGTGCATGATCTTAGTTGGAGACCCTCTTGGACATACTGGTCCATGGTTAGGGAGACTGAAATTCTTTTCTCCTTGGTTAGAGATGCAATAGGGAAGGAGCGAGTAACAACCTGCTCCCCCACTTCAGAAGATAAAACAAATCACAAATAGTCATAAGGCAAAATCCAGCTGACTTTTAAAGTGTGCCCTTTTTTCATGTATCATCACTCACCTAGTGGGTCAGTAGGTGTGCCCTTGAAGATAAGGCGATAAGTTGTCAGGAAGATGGCGCCTTCGGCAGGAAGAAGAGGTGGACCGCCCATTAGCCCCGTTGCCTCCTCACGGCCATCTGGAATCAGGTGGACCCGCATGCCGTCCATCACCAGCTCCTCGCCAGGCAGGAGAGTTGGCCTCAGCAGCTTGGGCTGGACGGATTAAAAAAGAAGCGAAGTGAAAGGGACGATTATAAATTAAACAATGGGGAGAGAGTGTCTTAAAGTAAAACTAGAAAGAATAAATCTAAAATTCATTATGAATTAGCATATTACATACACTGGATCCAGCTGACCTAAACCACCGATAGAAAGTGTACGTGATCATTTTTTTGCTCAAACAATACCACGCAGGCTGCATAATGACCATTGCTATACTATCATGAGCAATTATATCCAACATATATTCAGAGAGTATCTATATTAATATATTTAGAAAATATATCGAAGGTAAAATTAATAGTGTTCTAAATACTGTATTGATTTTGAGATAAAGTAACTAAAGCACTACGAATGTCTAACTGTGCAGTATAGATGAAGAGCCACGTCACACTGTCACTGCAAATGTCAGCCTTATACACAACCATGCTCTTGTTGATGTCTAAGTCATGTAAAGTACATGATGTACTTCTTAAAATATACAAGATATGTCATTGTGAGGATTTCCTGTACCACAGAGCCTGCTTACAGGACCCATCGGGTCAAGGGTTTGGCCCGCTATGATAGGTGAATTTGCATCACTTCCTGTCCCAAGTAGTTCACTTCCTCCAAAAGGAAGTAAAATACAACTTTGTTTATCGGTTTGATAACATGTTGCAAAACAGCTAATGCCACACATAAGCACTCATTCAGGCATTGTGGAATTAAAGAAGAATTTCCTTACTAAGGCACATTACTACAGGGACCCCAGCAGCTGGATGATTTGGAAAAAGCTAATTCATCTCTCTAAAAGAAAGATATTTCAAGAGGGCCCCTCTCGTATTGTGGGAATGGCCATATGTGTTAGAAGAAAACCAAAAACGAATCACATCAAGCTCAGCTTAGCCACTGTCCCACTCCAACATGCTGCTTGCAGGACAAACGGCACCCTTCACAGTGGAGGCACACAGCTCTGAAGGACCATGGAGAGCTACAGGAGTCAGACTGAGCTTCTACGGCCTCGTCAGAGATCAAACAGCATGACGGAGAGCAGACACCCAGCATGCACTGCTCTGACGTGCTGTGAGTCACACCGTTCTGTCTCTAGGGGACAGACATACCTGCCGTGACTCTGTAAGCTGAAGGGATTGGTAGAGAGGGGAGTGGGCGGGGCTGGCTGGGGTTCTGCATGGCCTTTGTCCAGTGGGACGTAAAAATAGGAATTGGTTACCTTTTGGATCGGAGGCAGCCTTTTACTCTCTCTGTGGACTGCGTCCAATGTCTCAATGTGCATCTGGACGATATCTGCAAAGACATATTTTTGCCCGTAATGTTTGGCGTGATGCTCCTTGATGGTGCAAATAGAGATCAGAACCTGTGGTGCCATACCTGGTATCATGGAGTGGAGGGCTTTCAGGTGCTCGTTTGTCACGCCGCTCTCGTTACAGACTTTGTCTACGAAGCGGTTTATGAAGCGCACCACGGAGTTGGCCACGTCGGAGCTCTCTGCATCTTCGAAGCCACTCTCTGTGTCATAGCTCTCTGCCATGCTGCCTGCAATACTGCAAGACAGAGGGAACCCTGCTTTGACATAAATGTTTCTTAAATAAAAAACAAAGCATTTGTTTTTATCTAGTTAAAAAATGGCTTCGCTGAGAAAGTCGGCTCCTAAATAGAGTCTCAAAAAAATCTACATGTCCTACATCTTAAAACTAATCAGAGTGTTAATATAAATTGGTCCATGTATAAGACAATGCATGCGAACATAGTTAAAGAGGTGTGTCTGCAGGAGCCTTGTTGAACACAAAGTAAACACATTTTTGAGGTTCAGGGTAGAATATCTGTGTAAAATATTAATGTTTGTGTGTTTACGTTTGTGTGCAGTGTTCGGATTGCCCACAAGTTACACACAATATAGCTGACACAGTTTAAAAGTTATATATTACACATCCATTTACGAATACACCAGCAGATTGTTTGACGCCGTTTCACTCCCTTTACCTGTTTGTGACATAGCTGTTGCTAACACTTTCTACGTCCCCAAGACCTGAGCTCCTCAGCAGCCGGTTCTTGCTGGTATCCAGCGGCAGCAGCAGGTAGCTCATCCTGTTGGCATAGTGGATGGCCTGGCTGAACACAGTACTCTCCTCCTTCTGCACGCGCTCCATCTGCATTTCCTTGCTGAGCGTCGGCCACAGCCGGTTCTGCTCTGACGCGAGCTCCAGGGCACCGATTTCCTTTCTGTCTCCAGATTCGTCCTGCTGTTCCAGGCCGAAAATAAAACGATAGTAAACTATTCTGATGCAAATGCGACCGTATCCACAACATATCACTGGCTACTTGAAATTTTCACTCAAATAGTGAATGCTTTGATGGGGCTCACCAAGTTGCCCTGCTGATCTCCATCCTCTGTTTCCAAATAGAGAGCCTTGATGTGGTTCTGGACATCACTGTAGAACATGGCCTCCCAAAACTGCATGTTAGTCCACACCATGTGCTCCTGTACACAGCTATAGGCAAACTGGGTGATGCCTGCACCCAGTTTCTTTTGGAAAAAGACAAAATAAGGTTTTTTGGGGGGATAAGCTGCTTTAATCATTTCAAGACACACTCATCAGTCATTAGTAAAAACAGCAATTACCTTAAATTTATTAGACTTAAGTGATTTATCATACTGTAAAAAAAAAAAAAGACTTTTACCAATTTTTAGAAACTTACTCGGCAGAAGGCTGTGACAAGTGGAAGAAGTGCGGCTGCGATGCCATGCTCATCCATATGTGAACAATCCTTATGCGAGATAAATGAGCCATAAACATCATTGATTAGTTAAATAATTCTGAAATCCTGAGTATCTGACAATGCAGTTAGATGCAGTTAAATGACTATCAAACAATTGTTTCTTGCAAAAATAGATTAAAAACAGACAAAAAATATATCTTTATAATAAAAAGAAAAAATATGTAAAACCCTCACACTGAATCACACTTTAAAGGTTTTAGCACTGATATTACAATGTCTGGTACAATTTGAAGGCTTACTTGTAAGGTGCAGTTCATCATGCGGACAATGTAGTCAAACTGCTGGTCATCCAGGACAGCTCGATTCTGTAGGACATGCTGATTGAGCTCATGTGTCAAACAAACCCGGGCTGCCCGTCCTTTCAACGCCCGCAGTACAGCTGGCATTAGCTGGGCACAGAACAGAGCAAAAACAAAAACACATTTCACAAAAACAAGCTAAATTAGCAAGCAAAAGTGTAAAACAAGTTTTAAAAAATTATATTATTGTAAAATAGCTAGTGTATTTCAAAGCATGCATCTATTTGAAGGCTTAAAAAAATGACTTACCTTCTTGGCCTCTAACATTTTGTTCTCAAAGATGTACGTGATGCAGTTCCTGACCACTTCTAGCCTACGAGCACTATTAGCCATCACATTGCAATTCTTGTCCACAATGTCTCCTGTAGAGATTAAAAAAAAGGTATCAGAGGTTAATTCATCACCGTCATTCCGGATTTGTCCTCATTAAACACACGCTGTGAGACAGGGAGAAGCAAAAAGTTCTCCCTGAATTTTGAGGACAAATGTGAGATACTGAGCTTTTTAAACAATAGTTATCAACCCTCTGTTCAATCACTGTTTGCACACTGTTTTGGAATTCATCGTTTCAGAATAAAACTCAATCATCCTGTAGCAGATGGTTAAGCACGATTTCTGGATTTTCTATTCTATGTCTTTATTCAATTTTTTTTAACCAGAATCTCTCCCTCATCGCTCATAAAAAGTCAGAATAATAAAATAGGAAGAATCTCTCCTTATTGTCACCAGTTAAGCCACCAGTTAAGCCCAAATGCTGTCTTAGTTCCGAGATAGACTTGACGGAGAGATAATTTCTTTTGAGTTTAAGCTCGTCTTTATTGGCTCTGTGTAAATTCAGAATAAAAAAATATTTCTTTTTGGCTTAAATTTGATTTGATTTTTACACTACCTAAAGATTACATTCTTTGTGTTGTAAGGTTTTGGCTATTAAAAAGCGAACAAGTCTATTTTATGACTGCCTTCTGTAGCTCACCTAGCGGTGGTCCAGATGGCACCATGCTCTTGACCTCCACCTTCACCACGGGAGGAGCACTCTTCAGCTTGGAAGCGGCATGATCGATGAAAAGCTGTACCGCGACATCATCCACAACAGGGAAAGGCGTCTGATTCTGTGCAGAGTTCTGGTTGTTTTCTGATGGTCGCTGGACTTTGTGCATGGCCACAGCAGGGTAAGGATTCTCCTGGAGGGATTAAAAGCAATGAGAAACAACAGGAGAAATGTGTGACACAATGAAAAGAGAAAGCTGGATAAATTTTACAATATATACAAAACTTGTCAGAGAACATACGTTTTTGAATAGCTGCTCGGCCAGCTCCTTGACATGGCTCATGACTTTATGCGGACACGTCTCTTCCTGACGTATCCGCTCCACCTGATTGGCTACCAGCTGTGAAAACAGGATAACGTGAAGTGATTTCATATATGAGTATGTCAAAAATGTAAGTACCAAATTACATGTGAAGCTCCAATGATAATTCAGTTAATTTCCCAATAGATAATTGTGACTCTGGATTGATAGTAAGTGTAAAGAGATTAGAGATCCTTGTTTTATTATTTTCCCAAAAAATGTGCAGTTCCCTCTTTTTTGGAGAAATGCATAAATAAATATGACAAAATATTTAAAAGATTTGAGAAAAAAAAGAATGGATTGAATACTCATATATAATTATTCACTTTTGTTTGAAATGTTCCACTAATCATTCAATTGAGAATCTATCAGTATGAGAGAAACTGCTCATGCTCTGCAGTTTAACACACAGAAACAGATTTTCAATGTTTGATTGAAAAACAAAATCTGCCTCTAAACATTTTAGTCGTGAAAAAATTTGTTTGGTAAGAGTAAATTTCAACACGTCCTACACATAAGCAAACTATTATTACTTCAAATTCTACCAGATTCTAATATACTAACTAGATTTTACTTTAACGTTAATGCAAAGTTAATTGATTTCCATAAAAATTAAATCAGCCCTTTGTAGATCAGTGGAACAGTCAAACGTGGACACCAGTATTCATACTTTTCCGTACATTATATCCAAATTGTAGGTGTCTGAATAACTGCTTTACCATTTCAATGGTAAATTTAATTATCAATGGTTAATTCTCTATTTAAAGACTCACATCATCAAACAGGTCAGTGGCTCTGTAGGGAGGACCCCTCTCTGACACAAAACCTGCAAATGCCATGCCATCTAACACCTTCATGAGGAAGTCGTCCTCCGTCAGCGCCCTCTGGCCCAGGAAGGCTGCCTGTGGTGACATATTTGAAAGAAAGAAAAAAGTCATCCCACACTCTCAACTTTATTTTCATCTTAAAAAGACAGGTATATTCAAGCCCTATTTTACAAGAAGTTTATTTACAAACCTTATGGAAACGGATCACAGGTTCTGGATGAATGCGTATTATATGTAAACACCAACGGTAGCCCTGGAAAAGCCGTGCAAACAGCCATAGGAAGACTGCTCGGATCTCCTTATCCTGAAACAAAAATAGTTGTTTTAGAGTTACTGGAATATTCCAAAGATGGTGAATTGCTGGACTGAAATTAAAGGAGTCACCCTTGAATAATGTATTAAGAGGAAACTGAGTTACAAATAATACACATTATGCAAACCTAAAATTCTACTAGTATGTACATCTTCCTTGCCTGGATTTTGAGTGCAGAGGGTTGCAGGGACTGTGGAGGGAAGGCCTGATCAGCAAACTCCAACTCTGGATCCAAAACCTGTGACAGCGAGAACACAAAGCCATCATAAATCAGGAGTGACCCTATCTCTCTGCTCGCCTGCTTCCTGCTGCAAGTGTGAGTCAAGTCCAGAGGAAGTCTTGGATTAAAAAAAACATTCCAAAATAAAATATGTGTTTTCAATATACTCACTGTGTTGTACAGTTTAAAAGCAGCTGTCTGGGGATTACACAAGTAACTAACAAGTGGGTGTATTTCATAATCTGTACCACACATTTTTTCTGTCCTGTGATATCTAATGTTTACACTGGACATTTCTGTGGGGTTTTTTCTATTTTCACTACACCTGTTCAGTTAGCATATATATAAAAAAACATACAGTCATATAAAATAATAATATGATAAAATAATAATACAAAGGTTATCATTAGTGGTTTACTGGATTGTTAATTAATTAATTAACTAGTTGATTTCATATTACAACTGCTTTTTAAAGAGACCTGCTGGTAACTCCCTCACAAGCCTTATCCGCAGTGACTAAGACCTTTGGTCAAAATACAGAAAAAGGAAATGTAAATGTCTGAGAATCAAACATAAAGTTGTGCATTTTTCAATCAGTTTTCTGTGTATAGCAGAATGTACTAGTGTGAGCTATACTAGTGTGAGCTAGCACATTCACAGGTTAGATGTTTGTATGTTTTCTCTAACATTTTGAGAATATCTAATAACACCTGTGTCCCAATTTCTGTTTACATGGTTGCACAAAGCTCTATGACCAACCTTAAAAGATGGAAACAGAAAACTAAAACCCAAAAACTAGTGGCATACAATGAGAAAAAAAAAGTATTTAAACATCACAGTCTGGAGACTGACTAGTGCACTTCAGAACCTTGACATGCTTCTTATGGAGCCACTCGTTGGTTATCCTGGCTGTGTACTTTGGGTCAATGTCATGTTGAAAGATCAAGCCACGGTCCATCTTCAATTCTCTAACTGAGGGAAGGAGGTTGTTCCCGAAAATCTTGCAATACATGACATGGGTCATCCTCTCCTCAATACAGTGCAGTCATCCTGTCCCATGTGCAGAAAAAACTCCCAAAGCATGATGCTTCCACCCCCATGCTTCACAGTGGGGATGGGGTTTTTGGAATGGTACTCATCATTCTTTGTTTTCCACACACTGCAAGTGGAATTAAAAGCATAAAGTTCTATTTTTGTCTGAACTGATTACAGAACTTTCTCCAATGACTCTTCTGGATCATCAAAATGGTCATGAAGAAACTTAAGATGGGCCTGGACATGAGCTGATTTAAGCAGGGGAAACTTCTGTGCCATGCTTGACTTTAAACTATGACTTTTTAGTGTACCAGAGTAACCTTGGAAACAGTGGTTTCAAGGGAGTTGTTGTTTAGCTTCTTCCCTTTTCTAATAATTGCTCTAACAGTTCAACGTTTTTCACCAAGCTACCTGGAAATTGCTCTATCGTGCTTTCCAGCCTTGTGGAGTTTTACAATTTTGTCTCTGGTGTCTTTGGACAGCTCTTTGGTCTCAGCCATGTTATTAGTCTTACTCACTCTGTGGTTTAGACAGGTGTCTTTATGCAGCTACTGCTAGCGACCTTAAACAGGTGCCTCTAATTTCAAATATTAATAACTGGAGGTGGATTTTTTTTTTTAGGTGGACTAACAGGTCTTTGAGGCCCAGAATTTTTTGCTGATTTTCAGATGTCAAATACTTATTTGCAGCAGTAACACAGAAACATGTAATTAAAAAAAAAATCATGCATTATGATTTCCGTTTTTTGTTTTTTTTTGTTTAGATCCATCCATAATTTCTAAGGGGGAAAACTTGCAAAGTCGCAGGGTGTAAATAGTTATTTTCCTCACTGTAATTGTACCAGATTGGTTAAAAAGAGAATTCATGTGTGTACACTTTGAATGATATTATGACTATACAGGAAAATCTGTTAGTTGAAGACAAAGGCCTCTAATGCAATGAAATCCTCTTTGACCCACTGATAAAGATCAAGCACCACAATCAACAACAATATGCAGGCTACAAGTCATAAAACACACAGGGCAGTCCCTAAAAATAGGACAAAAACAAGCAGAATGAACCCACAAATTTCACAATAAGATTTTTTTTTAGATTCAAAACGTTGATATCTTAGGAATTTAGCAGATGACCTAAGTCAGTGGGTCCGAGTTCAGCGTCCTGTTTGTAGATACTTTAACACAGAAACTGGTTTCACTAGAACGTGACGACATAAAATAGAGAGTTCTGTATTTATTGAGTTCAGTCTATTGTTACTTCTTCATGAGAAAACACACACACACACACACGTATATACATATGCATATATATATACATATATATAGAGTGTGTATGATAGAGAAAAAAAGCATGTACATTGGTCGTTCACAAACTCTGTGGTGTATGAAAGAACCATTATGTTGTGTTTACTGGTAGATTTTCTATTCTTTTATTTCAGAAAATGAATTATGTGTGGCCCTTAAATGTGACTGGATTGTTCAAAAGTTTACGATACTATTCAAAAGTCTACGATACTATTCAAAAGTCTACGATACTATTCAAAAGTCTACGATACTATTTATTGAATAAATGATGGGAAATACCTGGGATTAACAAACAGCCTAAATAGAAGACTCCAGCTATCACTCACAGTACTATAAAACATTTACTGGTTGGTATAGCTATATAAAAATGTTTCTCACATGTAGTTTCTTGCTAGCTCTTTTTTAAAATTTTAATGCACCAATCTGCGCCACGAAAGATTCAGGTTGGAATTGGACAACACCTTATAGTTATTAACTAACAGATGCCAAGATGTGTAATGATAGTTGGTTTAAAGTTATGTAGAGGATGTATTTTTGAGTGGTAAATAAAAAATAAGCGTATTTAAAAAAAATACGCGAGGGAGTCCATGGGAAAATCTGGACTTTCACAACACAAAATACAAATCTGAGTTGAGAATGCAAACTTCAGCCTCTCCCAAATAAACATATCCTACCCTGTGCCTCAGTAAAATAGTGACAGCTAAAAAAAAAGAAAGAAAAATCCATCTTTACACAAGACAGAGAGGGAAAACTGTTTGGCTTCCTCCAAGTTTGTTAATATTTTATAGGCTCTTTTTTTCTTTTCACAAAGACAACAATCACGTTAAATTAATCATCACATTTGACATGCGACTGCAATCACAACCCCAGTAAACGAAAACTACTTTAGAGGCGAAGAATTTCAACAGAATTTTTCTAATCCGGTGGCCCACTCCAAATGCCCTAATAGTAATATAGTAGAGGTATAATTGTAGAAATACAATAGAAAAATAATTAGGCATATAAATATATTTCATAAGACTTCCTGTTAAAAAACAAAGTAAAACAACTAAATTGTTTGTCCTCCTTTGCTCCTGATAAAAGCTTACATTAGATCAGCAGTATTGCTCCGATACTTAAAATCTTTAAGTGTCTGACATCTACTTATGGTAACTTTTGCTACATAAGGTTTATGCTATGGCATAAACTTCGGCATATGGCATAAGGATTATGCTATGGCATAAACCTTATGTTGGGTGGTAGTCTAATAAATGTCTTAATCACTCTACAATAAAGTCAAATAATAAATAAATGTGGGTTTTATTTATTGGCAGATCTTTTGTGTGCCAAAAAATGTGATTTAACGCAACCATGTGAAACTTTTTAATGTCTCTGCTAGAATCTCAAACATCTAGATTAAAAAAGTAATTCTCACACAAAAATGGAATTCTGGCAGTGTACATTTTTACGTAAAAAAATTTTCAGATGTTCGTCTTAATGTTTTTGGTGTTATTGGTGCTAAAAATCCATTCATCTGCTTCTCAACGTTGGAACAACACCAAGGATGTTATAACGGTGTGATTATGTTTATGACTGCTATATAATTCTATAAAAAGTCCTTAATGTTAGTCAAAAGTTACACCCTTAAGAGTTTGCCCAGTACTCTGTTTACACAAGTGTGCAACACATAAGCTGGGAGAGTGGAATGCAAATGACCTTTTAGGCGTGTAGAGTGAATAATCAAGCAAACGTGACCGATGTCTAGACCTCTCTGTAACTTTACAGTTTGTTTTTACACATGACAGAGATCATAAAGCACTAAGTAGCGTAGTAGATCTGGGAAATTTGTGACAAATTGGCATCTTCTTCCCGTTACACTTCACTTTATATTGCACATACCTGAAATACTTGTTAGGAAACAGCACTGTTATGAAATAAAAGCACAGTATACAGTGCCAACCATTCTTTAGATATCGAGAGAATAAGGAAATTATTTGGTTATGTACTCAGGTGATAAAAACATTTCTCAGAAGAGGATAAAACAGAGAGGGAGTTCACTAAGGCGTTCATTCACTAAGGCGATGACATATGATAATAACAAAGCTCTGCATGAAAAGAACCGCATTGATAATGACAGGATCATAAAGTCAAACGAAATGTCAGAGTAAAAGCTCACATAAAAAAACTTTAAAACAGCTACAAAACACAACAAACTTTTTTTTTTAATTAAAAAGTTGACATTATTATCAAGAACTGTAATTGTTGTAATGCCTCATCTGCTTGCATTAAAAAAACATGGAATTTGTTTGTCCAAACACAGAGTTCAACTTAAGATACAAAAAGACTGTTTAAAAGACCCTAATCAACCCTAATCGATTTTCTTGTGGATCTTTGATATTTTCTTCGTTTGAACAAGTTAAAAGTTACCCAAAATATTCACTTGCTAGAAAAAGCAAAAACAAAATGTCTTAAATCTTAAGGCTTGATTAGAGGTAACTTGAAGACCTGCCATCCAATAGGTTTCTTCTGTTCCAAACTAGCAAATATTTCCCATCTTGTAGTTTAGAAATGAAGAAGCTTTTTAGTTTAGAGGTGAAATGTGTTCAATATCCTAAAAAGTGCAGTGGCCTTTAATTAAGGTCTTACAACTACCATGACCTGAATGACTGAGAATCTAAACCAACAACATGTCTCAAACCGAACGACTCAATTTGAAGATGTAAAAGGAAAACTGATATATTAAGATCTTTCTTGTTTATCGGAAACCACATGATGAGATTGTTAGAGGTGTGTAAGCAATCTGGGTCTGTGTGGCTCTTACCATGGAGATTGCTGTCTGGGTCTGCTGGAGTACAGGTTCAGGCAGCAAGGATATGTGGACACATTCAGGGATGGTAACGGTGCCTCCGTCCAGGTCAGCAATAATTACATCCAACTAAAAAAAAGGAATACACATATATATCTTCTTCTGGGATTGATTACAAATAAAGTTGTCTTTCACCAAATGCTCATTACACAATGCAATAACCATACATTCATAAAGTTTTAGACGGGGGAGAGACTGAATGGCTGCCCAGATGATAGACTCTGACCCTGTTGCTGCTCATACATTGCTAATGCAGGGGATGGTTGGGGCTGCTGGACAAAACACAGATTCTTGTTGTAAACACAGGTAATGCCTCAATCAGAGTGGCTGTATAGTGCAATGCAGTCACGTTAAACACATTTGAATAAACACATTAAACAAGAACGCTCATTACACTATTAACAGGCTTTAATAAGCCACTGGCTAATCATTTACTTTGATTGTGACATTCAGACCTAAATTGTTCAAAATTTGACTGACATGATTTATCTGAGGAAGATTTACAAAGAACATTGTGTTAGTATCTTACGGATCTCAAAAGGTTAGCGGCAGTTTAGCAGCAGTTTATTAAAAGAAAGATGAAAATCTGCTTTACGGGTCACTGCAACTTTCCATAAAACCTCTTGTAATGAAAACATATGTTATGTTAGCACATACTTATTAGGGTCTGATTCAGGTCAAACTAAAAATTCACCTTTCAGACTGAGTCTTTGCACATGGATTGGATTTCTATCATCGTTCACACAGAACCTGTGAGTGAAGACTCTATGGAGTTATTATCAAATTATCTTTTGACTTCAAAAGAGAGTACCAACAATCTCATGGGAAAAATGAATGAGGGGCAATGTCATTTAAAGCTGTAGTAAGTTTCTTTAAAAAGTTGTTTTCAGGAAAATAGTATGAATTTGCTTGTGTTTCTCATACATACAGATGCTGTTCTAAATCACTGAAAAAGCTTATTCTTTCAATTCCTATATAAAATGGTCCCTTCCCGCTGCCATGTAAATTCTTCAGTCAAAAAGCTTTGAGGTAAAAAAAAAATTAACTAAACCTTGGTTGTTAAAAACAGCCTTGTAAAACTACAGTTTGCTCCAAAAAATAAACCAACGAAAACATTCCCCAGCCGTAAATAAATAAAATGTTAATATAAAATAAAAATCTTATGGATTGTTTCTATATATAAAATTGATTCTTTCCGTCCCTTGTTAGTATCACGTTTGCTTATTTGTACCAAAATAACTTTTTTGCATGGAACATTAAGAATTCTTTCTATAACTACACTATATTGCCAAAAGTATTTGCTCACCCATCCAAATTATCGGAATCAGGTGTTCCAATCACTTCCATGGCCACAGGTGTATAAATTCAAGCACCTAGGCATGCAGACTGTTTTTACAAACATTTGTGAAAGAATGGGTCGCTCTCAGGAGCTCAGTGAATTCCAGCGTGGAACTGTGATAGGATGCCACCTGTGCAACAAATCCAGTCGTGAAATTTCCTCGCTCCTAAATATTCCACAGTCAACTGTCAGCTGTATTATAAGAAAATGGAAGTGTTTGGGAACGACAGCAACTCAGCCACGAAGTGGTAGGCCACGTAAACTGACGGAGCGGGGTCAGCGGATGCTGACGCGCATAGTGCGAAGAGGTCGCCAACTTTCTGCAGAGTCAATCACTACAGACCTCCAAACTTCATGTGGCCTTCAGATTAGCTCAAGAACAGTGCGCAGAGAGCTTCATGGAATGGGTTTCCATGGGTTCCAATGGGTTTCGAGCAGCTGCATCCAAGCCATACATCACCAAGTGCAATGCAAAGCGTCGGATGCGGTGGTGTAAAGCACGCCGCCACTGGACTCTAGAGCAGTGGAGACGCGTTCTCTGGAGTGACGAATCGCGCTTCTCCATCTGGCAATCTGATGGACGGGTCTGGGTTTGGCGGTTGCCAGGAGAACGGTACTTGTCTGACTGCATTGTGCCAAGTGTAAAGTTTGGTGGAGGGGGGATTATGGTGTGGGGTTGTTTTTCAGGAGCTGGGCTTGGCCCCTTAGTTCCAGTGAAAGGAACTCTGAATGCTTCAGCATACCAAGACATTTTGGACAATTCCATGCTCCCAACTTTGTGGGAACAGTTTGGAGCTGGCCCCTTCCTCTTCCAACATGACTGTGCACCAGTGCACAAAGCAAGGTCCATAAAGACATGGATGACAGAGTCTGGTGTGGATGAACTTGACTGGCCTGCACAGAGTCCTGACCTCAACCCGATAGAACACCTTTGGGATGAATTAGAGCGGAGACTGAGAGCCAGGCCTTCTCGTCCAACATCAGTGTGCGACCTCACAAATGCGCTTCTGGAAGAATGGTCAAAAATTCCCATAAACACACTCCTAAACCTTGTGGACAGCCTTCCCAGAAGAGTTGAAGCTGTTCTAGCTGCAAAGGGTGGACCGACGTCATATTGAACCCTATGGATTAGGAACGGGATGTCACTTAAGCTCATATGTGAGTCAAGGCAGGTGAGCAAATACTTTTGGCAATATAGTGTATATATGTAAAGGATATTTTTGACAGCTGGCTGGACGAATTACAATGTAGAAAAAAAAGTTGTTGCACCAGCCTGTAAGAGCTATTTTAAAACCAAATAAACATTAGTTTAATGTAAAAAGATAAAACTGGACTCCAGCCATTTCTTCTTTCCTCTACAATAAAACAGGAAAACAGGACAAACAATACTGAGGAAAAGCCTATAGTTACTGTTCATAAACTGTTGCTCTCCGAGTATAACAATAACAACCCACTATGAATTGAACAGCAAAAAACAATGACCACAAGCCTCTGGATCGATGACAGACAACGGAGTACAGTCGCCTTTTTCATCTGTTCTGTTGTACGCAAATGTCTGGGCACACCCAAAGAAAAAATGGCAAATCTTTTTAATTTAAATAGATTTTTGTAATGTCTGTCAGCCACAGGGACTGTGCTTACTTTGAACCAAAAGTATCTCTGCATACAACTGTACAATGAGATCCTTAATTCTTTCCTAAATCACTTGAGTAGAATTTTTTTCTAATGTGTGAGTTTAGTTTGCCTTGTGAATCATAGTGTCATCTTTTTTCCAACTTGAATTAAAACCCACCAGTTCTTGTGTCTCCGAGCGGAAAAATGAGTTGACACCAATGATGAAGGGGGTGGGAGTGCTCAGGACCTCTAGTAGTTTTCCCGGCAGGATGGGAACATAAGTAAAACTGGGAAGACACAAATAAACTGCTGTCAGACACAAAAAAAAAGAAGCTTTACTTCAATGAAAAAAATATATAAACAGACTACTTTTAAGGGGGACGTCTATACCTGTATTTGAGGGGAAACATTATGGCCAGCAGCCCTCGACAGGCATCAGTTAGTCTCTGATAGCTGCTTGACAGGAACAGGATCTTATGCTCCGTAAGGGCAGCACAGAACAAATACAGCACGTTGATAATGCCTGAAGAAGGAACGAAAAGAAGACCTGCAATCACTGGCTGTTACTGAGGAAAAACACTGAAACTTTAAACAATCAACCAGTCAAACAAAGTACTTAGTTTAACACAGTGAAGTAAAGATAATTAATAAAAATAAATAAATAAATAAATAAATAAATAAATAAATAAATAAATAAATAAATAAATAAATAAATTATTTTTTTTAAAATTACAATTTAAAATAAAAAAATGTAAAAAAGATCATTAATTAAGGCCCGTTGGAAACAGATTTAAAAATGTTTTAATACTTTTCACATTTTTTTTGCAAATATGGAAACACATGGTAAATAAATGCTCGTACCAAGCTGTCTGAAGAGCTGGGCCACGCTGCTGCCGCTGACAGGTAAGGCGTCGTTAATTGGGGTCTGGATAACTTGCCGGTCGCCTGCACCTAATGTTATTGTCCTCTGCAGAGTGGGAGAAAATAATAATTGAAAACTGGGTAAGAAAAAAATCCAGAGAAGCAATGTGTTACCTGAGGAATAAACAGATTGAAAGCATGGTTTAATCAGTTTTGTGCATATCCAGACAGCAGCGTGAGTCAGAGACAGAGAGTGATGTAGATCCCAGAAGCTTAGCAGGTACAGGACAAATCAACCCAAGCCATTCCAGCTTATCAGGATTCTGCAAAGGATTCCATGCCAATGACCTTTTCACAAATCACCAGCAACACCAGAAAAAAAGCATTGACGGGCGAATAAGACATGGCAGGTGTCATGCGTTGAGAATTTTCCACTGCAGTTCCAGCAGGGGGGAGGGGGATTATCTAAGGTACTCTGTTTGTATCATTCAATCTGAAACATGCTCTGGGACAAAATTTACAATCTTCAAAATGTAACTGTTTATGCACTCATCATTGCCAATGTTTTGAAATCTCTGATTGTGTTTAATATCCACTTCCTCTTTTAACAAGTGCCAATCTTAACATCTTAAATAAGGGCAATTAGATGTTGTCTGTTCTAGTTTTCTTTTTCTTGACGATGTTTCACTTCTCATTCCAATTTTTTTCTGAGTTCCCAACTAACAAGAATGGAGTATTGGCTTATAATTATTTGAAAGGTCATTCACACTAGGACCCTGATGATTTGACAGAGAAATCTGTCTATGGTAAACTGCAAAAAAACAGCCTGGCTTTTAGGAGAAAGGGTTGTCTAAGGTAGAAGGCTCTTTAAACCTATAGTGAAGTCTTTAATCTCCTCACAACCATTCACATGTTAGATTTTCCGACTGAAACATGCTTGTTCAGGCAGGTAAACAACCCACGGGTAAGAATTACTTTTACTCACAAAAGTGACCCAAATGACACATGAGGTTTACACTCCCAACTAAAAAGTTTGAAATAACAAAGCCTTCAGGTTGAGGGATGAAACATCTTTAAAAGTCAAGACAAGTCCTGTTTCCTTCATTGAAGCTCTTAGCCACCTTGTCTCTGAATAGAAGGTAGATTCAATATTTCTATTGAACACACCAATTCAAGGGAGCATGATTTTGTGTTTGAGTAATTGTTTAGTTCCCAGGACTTCAATAAAATTCCCATAGAAAATAAACTGAGCCCGGCACTTATTTATTCCTTGAAGCTGTGGATGCAAGAAAAAGGTGTGTTATTGTCTCTTGCCCTATACAGCAGCAGCAAGACTGCAGGCAGCCACAGACAGGCGAGCAAATGGCATTTCAATGCTGTGATCCAACATCTGATCATGAGGTTTGTTTCATTCAGTCTGCAGTTGTGGTCCCAATTCTGTCTCCAACAAAAACGTGTTGGATTTCATAAGGTTGTTAAATTAGCACTAAGAAAATTACTATGCTTGACCACTGGCAAAATGCACAGCAGCACACATATGCACTTTATTGTGCAAGGAAATCTGAGCTTCTTTCACCTTCCTGTTCCTCCCTGTAATAAGGAATTACCCTTAAAATGTGGCCTCTTATAAGGAACATAATTTAAACTGTTCTATGTATGCAATGCACTATGCTCATCTGAGCTATTGGTGTTACACTAAAGAAACACACTATGATGAGCAAAATGCCAAGAGTCTGTATTCGTGGGAGGCTGAAGCTACGGGTAAGATCAGTTGTTGGTCACATATTGAGTCTATACAAAAGCATTTTGATTAGTTTTCCTGCAAAGGAGGTGTGTGTAGACTGACAGAAGGAAATGGGTGGAGAAAAGGAAGCTGAGAAAGCTGCAAGCTGATTGGCAGCAAAGGGGGTGTTGAAGTAAAGCTGGCGTACCAAACTCTCTTCTCTCTCCTCCAGGTTCGGCTACACAAGCAACCATCAGAGACACACACAAACACACAGACGTGCAAATACACAAGACACAGTTTAGAAACAATAGGAGTAAGGGCTCAGAATGCAACAAATAGACAAAAGTGTGACTGAAACGTATAAGCATGACAAAAACAAACAAGCCACTCAAACGTTAATATTACAAACGTGAACGAGACCATGACTAAAGATAAAAGATAATGACATCAGATATGAGACACAAATGCTAAACAAACAATAGCTGTCATTTGGCAATACAGTAAAAGGACAACTCTTTGGGCATTCAGTTACCAAATTATGAACAAAGCAACATAGGAGAAAAGAAGCAGATTCCTTTACTTGCACAACAAAAAGTTTCTAAAGAAGCTCCTTCATGTAACAGCAGGGATTTGGAATCAGTGTAACTGCAGCACAGGGCTGGTATGGGAATTTAAAAAGCCTGGGTGTATTAAGTGCCAAAACTGAAAGCATCTGGCCACAAAAGAACATTTTCTAAACCGTAACAGATACAAGAAGCGATACTGGTTGCAGCAGAGTTCCTGCACTGGAATCATCTTCAAGCCTGAAACTCATTGACAGACGTGAGAAACCAAGTTAGGACGAAAATTGCGCATCCACATGTGATCAGTGCCAATGACCTCAAGCAGAAAGACATGCAACTTTCATTTTTGACGTTGAGTTTTGCTTTCAGCTGTGTTTATCTAAGATCTAACACCCAGTCTGAGCAACTGGCAGAGTGACAGGCCAGAGTTAAAAATCAGGGACTGGACTTTCTTTCATTTCTGGAAACACAGTTTATTTTAGATATGAGTTTTATAATTTCCTGTAACAGCTCAGTTTCTCATTATGACGAGCACTTCCGAAGAAGTGCTTTGAAAGTGACGACTCTTAGCACTGACATTTGTCAACACCAGAAAAAAAACTCTTACACTTGCACATAGAGAAGGATTACAAGGATAACATGCAGATGTGGGAATACAACTTGTATATACAAATTACAGGGAATGTAAATATTAATGTAGCAGCTACCAAAAATTAATATGATTTTAAGTTTATCAAATGGGTAATACACTAGTGTGTATAAGCTTTTAAGCCCAAATTATATTTAACATAAATATATTAAATATTAAAATATGATTATTACAGGCAATTCATTTTTAAACATATAAATGTATGTAGTCTTTAATTGTAAATAAATTGATCAATTACATTTTTATGCCTGTTCAAGATTACATTTTTGTACTTCCATTTCTGAACAAAAAGAATTTAGATTAAACCACTTCATGTTATGCTTGATGCATTTCTGACTTCTCAGAGAAGCCCAGTGAGTTAGCTGCAATGCGGAATATAAGGGAGAACTTGGGTTGAAATCCTAATTAATTCAAAGTGTTATAAAGTGGAACTCCCTGCAAATGAAAGAGTCTATAGGAATGAATGCAACCAAAAGTCTGAGTTTCACCTGCAGGTACACCTGTTATCCATCTGCCTTCATTGAAACATGGCAATAAAACGATCTGCAGGAGTACCAGTCTCAACTAGATTGTATCACTTGTATCACTTTGCCAGGAGTTCATTTTTTCTGCGTGAATACAGTGGTTTGTCCCCAAGTTGTTCCTTTGTTCATGGGTCCCAAGGGAAAAACAGCCCTATTCTTGTTGGATTCCCAAATCTCCTCAGCATGTTCTCTGCCGTTGCCACCTGCCTGCTAGCATCACCGGTTTCCAGATCCAACACACCACCCCGCAATTAACGACCGATCTCGCCCCGTTAGATTATATCTAGACACACTGTGAATCCAAGACCATCCAGAATTCGACCACTTCTGCCATCCCAGCATTCCACAATGCTGTTTTCCCAGAAAATTCCAATCCATGACGTTAGCAAGTGTGGGGTTTTTCTTATTGCAATGTTTGTAGCTATTCTAACTCCCTTCAATAGTTTGAAACCAACCTGGCTAAAATCTCCTATGTCATAGCTTTTTTGACTGGTCAAGTGATGGAATGGGCTTTAGTTTATTTCCAATTTGACCCTCGAGTCCAACCCATTCACCAAATTTATTGGGGAAATATATGGTTTTGATCACGGGATCAGCGGCAGCATCAGACTTGAGATAAATTGTACATCTAATGTGGGTCTTTTAGTCATTTCATCTATTTGTGTCCTGTACGCCCAAAAGACAAAGCCCATCATTAAGAACTGTGTTACTGGTGGGTAGTTCCCTGAGGCAGATTCCATCTGGTCTCATATAACCTGTGACACTGTTCTTCGGAAAGCACGCAGACAATTCCCAGGTTTTAAGGGATTCCGGTGCTTAGCAAAATTTGATTGATCCAAACCTGGTTAAACAACTTAGGTTACCATCATGGCCTTGGTTACCATCATGGCCTGAGCAGCAGTCTTGAAATGGGTTCATGCTTTTACATTGTCCTGTCATCAAAGTGCAATTTGAACCTTTACCGTTGTTGTGGCGTTTTTCTGATGGCCCTCAGTTAAAGCAAATTCCTGAAAATACATCACTGTCCATCAGATTTGTGCCCGCAATAAACGTAGCAACTGTCTGCCCTCCCGCCCTCTGCAGTGTCTGGAGTCCCTGGTCAGCCCTGGTCCTACGGTCAGGTAAAATTGTCATCCTCACAGTCAGATCGTTTTTCGAAAGCAGCACATTTCATTCCCCTAAATAAGTGACATACCTCTACCGAGACAGCAGCACTGCTTACAAAACATCTGACTACAAGAACTTCCATCTGAGAAAGTTTCCGACCGGGGACCAAAGTTTGTGTCCCATGTCTTGAAGTCTTTTTGTCCTGCCCTTTGGGATAAGGTTTCATCACGTTCTGGATACCATCAACAGACCAACAACTAAAGAGGGAAACTTATTTAGAGTTGGATGTCACCCTCCACTGCGTTCCATTCAACAGCCCTTCGTCACAGGGTTAACATCTGCTATGGGCAGAATATGTCTACAACCTCTTAGTCCCATCAGCCACAGGAATCCCCCTTACGAGGCTAATTTTGGTTATCAACCGCTTCTGTTTGCCGATAAAGAAAGGGAATCTGGACCATTCCCTCATTTGGAAGTTCAACCACTCCATGAAGGGTGAGTTCCTGTGGTATTCCTGGGGGAAACCATTAAGTGTCATCATTGTGTTGGTTTGGTGTATTTCTTCTCTATTTGGAGTTTCAGGTGGGGCTCAGCAGGCCTTTACAGGTCCTGCAGGTACACCTGTTATCCATCTGCCTTCATTAAGAACCGGCTACAAAAGGCCCTTCAGGAGTACTAATCTCCACCATATTACAGTACTTCCTCAGTGATAAAAGACGGTCAATCTGTACCTTCTCGGAGGTGCTGATTTTGCCAAGACTTAATGCTCTCTCTGTGAGTACAGTCCTTTTTCCCTATGTCGCTCCTTTGTTCACAAGTTTCCAAGGAGAACCAGCCCTATGCCGTTTGGATTCCACAATCTCCTAACCATGTTCTCCTCTGGTTGCCATCTGCCTGCTCGCCTACCTGCATCTTCTCAGAGCTGCCCAAACACTCACTTTTTGGTTCAGACTTACCCTAATTTAGGATATACATGTTTCCTCTCTCGCTGTGACGCCTAAGCAGGAAACTGAAGTTAACTGAAGCTTTACGTACCAGAGACAGAAGGAATACCACTGCTGATCTTCAGACAGAGATGACTGCTTCCTCAATCATAGTCTGAGAAAGCATCCAGAATAGCTACTAAGAATTCATAGCTGAGGCCTGCAAACATCCAGAAACAACCTTAATACTGAAACTGATGGAGGAGCCAAGCCAAAGTCCACGAGGGATTTAGGAGATCCCAAGTCTGATCACACAAGTGTTTATTCCAAGGCAAGTCTGTGGGAACGGCTCGAAACTATTTGGAATTCAATTAGGAAAATGTCATAAAGAAGATTAAAACTGTAAAAATAATAATGTAAGCTGTTATCAAGGTCACAAGAGGTTGAACAAAATATATAAGATTAGATTATTATGTGTGTTGTTTCATTTTCTTTATTTATATTTTTTAAAGATAAAAAAAACATTTCTTGTTTTTTAAAAGGTGGTCCAATGAATTTGTTAAGGACTGTAAATGTATTGGGCATCCGAAAAATAGTTTTATTTTTGTGTGTTTAAAATGTGTGTTTGAGCAAAGGAAAATGTAAAATAAACATGTGATATTAAATTATATGTAGTGATGGAAGGCCTTTGTGATTAAATGCTCACAGGAACGTGTGTAAGTGTCTGTTACTGTTCATTAGTGTCTGTCTTTTGAAAGACCAACCTGTGACCATTTTTTTTTCTTGATAAGACAGACTCATAAACACTTTCATATGGAACTAGACATAGGTTTGGCATTTGAACTAAAAACGAATGGTGTTGTCACATATAAGTGAAGTCTGCAAGGAAGCAAGCACTAGCTTTGCTGTTTGGGTCTGTCTGTGTGCTAATGCTGATTAAATCTGATTCTCTCATTCAGATGCCACACTGCCTAGCAGGAAGCCATCTGCTGCCCCATATGTTCACCAAGCAACTGAACTACGACCTGCACAGCAACCAGATCCACGGCTTCAATTTCAAAAGGGGATTAACCAAAACAAGGTGGTGAAAAACACAACAGAGAGACTAAGAAACTTAAATGTCTGAAATGATTGCCTAAGGAAAATGTTTGATGACAGAATACATATAAAAAACAAAAAAAAGCAGATCAAACATAGCTGAAGCCCATTAATCATGAATTAAAGTCAATGGAAGATCACATTCCTTATAGCAAGAAAAAATCATAAACAGTGCCTGTCTGTTTGATTGACAGAATCAATAACATCAAACTGGTTGTTGATTGGTGAAGCTTACAGAACAGGAAGGTTACCTGGAGACAGGCCAGGAGCCAGTCACAGGCCAGGGCCTGGGGAACTTTGTCTAAACTACAAACTGGGGACTCATCTATCTGTAACACAAAGGAGCCAGTGTACAGTAGGGTGCACATAAATCACACACATGGGTTACAACATCTGGATACCAAAGAAGAAGGGTTCGCCTGGCGTTTAGAGAACATTTAGAGACATTTTCTACTATATGTGCACCATGAGAAAGTATTAGGAAAGCTTAGTTCACCCTATCAGAAAACAATAATTACCAATCAACATCGAACTTCCTATGTAGAGATAAAATGAAATAATAAATAAACAGAATAGTTCAAATGTGAATGAGGAAAGAAGGAAAATTAATAAAATTGTTTAATTTTATTAGCAGTTAGAAAGGAGAATATTTTCACAAAAGTTAAGACCCTTTTTAACATACTAAAGTATCTTTATTGTATATAATGACATTCCCTGAAGTTTTAAGTGTGAACAACCCGAATGTCAGATGACCAAGCATGAAAAACATGTACCATTTGCCTGATTTGAAATGGAAGGAATGCTCTTTTTTAGTGTTTGGGAAATTTGATGTGATTTTGTTATGATTTAGTCAGCATCTTTCTCACAAAACTTTGAAAAACCCACATTGCTAAAACAGAAGTCGACAACAAGGATCAAATAAGCAAGGGCAGTGAACTCCGCGCTCGATGGCACTGCTACTCGTAGTTAAGAGATCTAAAACACTACACAAGAAAAACACTGGCATAATTTCTGCCCCAATAATTGGAGACTGTAATCCATAAAATAAATGCATTTTTGAAAAATAAAGGGACACATATCAAAACCTTTTAAGCAAAGCTATTGCCTTTTTGCTGTATTAAGCTCATACATATTAAAAGCTGGCTGTTCATGATGAACACAGATTATGCTGACAGGCTGTGACATGCTTTGCTCTTATTTACTGCTTGCTGGCTGCACAAAGCTGCGCAAATGACAAACGCGGGAGGTGACATAAGTAGCAGTAACAGTACAAAATATGACAGGAATGGTAGGAAAGATTATTTTCTGCATGTGCGAGAGGTTTCCAACTCTTGCTTATGGGTGAAATAAACAAATAGAACATTTCAGGAAAATGTCCAGTGTCTTTGATGTTCAAACCTAAGCCAATACAAGACCCTTTCACATTGATGTAAAGGTGTTACTGGCAGAAGAAAATGGTTTTTGGTTTTACCTGAGAGCCTCCAGCGATAGGGATGATACAAGTCAGGAGATTTCCGATCACTGTTTCCAAAGGGACAGTCAGGCCATCAACATGGATGGTGTGAATCAAACCCAGACAGTTCTGTTCAAATGAAGAGGAATGACAGAAATCAAAGATCAACAAAACCACTTGAGGGGTCCACATATAACTCAAAAACATATAGAATCTCTATTTCTGTTATGTAATATACTTGACATAAAACCCATACTCTGACATATTGTTAATTTATCAAAAAAAGCTTGTGGTGTTGTACCCTAAACATCTCAGTGTAATCGAGCCGAGATACCAGCACCAGGCTTTTGGGGGCAAAGACTTTAGCTGATTGGACAACAGAGGGCTCCTCGTCTGCCTCATCGGCCTCGCTGGCCTCAGACTTCTGCAGGTTAGAGGGGCACAGGAAAAATAACAAATTAGAAAACCACACTAAACAGAAACCTCTTCTTTAAAACATAATCCCTATGTACACTTAGAAATGATTAACAGGGTTTTGCATAATATCCAGTGACATGATGAAGTGTTGTAGGTCATGTGAGACTCACCTGTGGATTGTCCAGGCCCTCCCAGAAGGTAAAGCAGGCACAGTAGTGACGGTCTGAGTTGATGTCAGTCAAAACCGCAACAAAGAAGGAAGCTGGCTGCCACTCGGGAGCCAGTTGCCAACCGCTGGGCTGACAGAACTAGAAAAGAGTGGAGGATAACAGTGAACAGGATATGCTATGATTGTGACCAGAGGTGACATGGTTTTAAAGCAGAAGAATGTGAATGTGAATAGCATTGCAGGTTATAAAAAACATCAGTGGCTCGTATCGCCTCAGGGTGATTCACACGAAGTTTGGCAATATCCATGCTACAAAGCAGGTTCTGACTCCATAATATGTACAACTGAGCAGCATCAATAAGAAATATAATACATGAGAACCTCTACATACGTATTTAATTAGTTCCCAATTTACGTTGGATGTCGATTGATTGAATTTAACTTTTGAATATTCATATGTTTAGGCAATTGTAAGTAGAGGTTCTGCCGTAGTGCCTAATCACAATCAAGCTTGCTATCATATGTTCCTGTAAATGATTTGTTCATTAAAAAGTGCACTGTTGTACCTACAAAAGAAAAGTCAATATTCACTGATTTTATAAGGATACGATTTATAGTGCCATTAAACTCTCTGTCTTATACGATTACTTGACCTGTGGTTTGATATGTTACGTTTTTTTGCTATTTTCTGGCAGCATTCATCAAAAGTCAGCCTAAACTAACAGTTTCAAAACAACATTTATTTGACTTGATATAATCACTCAAAGCACTCTTTTAGGCTTAACTTAATTGAAAATGCTACAAACAGAGTTCTAAGAGACTGTATTTCTCAAGTTCTGCATTGGTTCCCTATTAAATTTAGAAGCAAATTTAAAATTATGCTCCTCACATAAAACCATTAATGGTCAAGCACCATCATATCTTTCAAAACCTCATTAAATAGTTCTATAACTGAGGACTTTGCTCTGAGATTGCAGGTGTAGTTTTGGTGTGTGGAGTTTTTAAAAGTAGAATGAGAGGTAGAGCCTACAGTTATCAGGCTCGTCTCTTGTGAAGCCAACAGCCAGTATACATTAAGGAGGCAGACACTTTCTACCTTTAAGAGTCGTCTTTACATGCTTGTAGTTAAGGATGACTCGGGTGACCCCGAAATCACAAAGTTATGCTGCTTTAGACCTAAACTGATTGTATTGTGGCTGTATTATAATTAATTGGATTCTAATTGGCTTGAATTGAACTGAATATTTTCAATATTTGCAATTTGCATATTTGTAAATTGATCACAGAGCTAGTTTACTTTTAATTGGCCAACCATTTTAACCAATATGGGTTGGCCAAGCAGGTTCAAGTTGATCTGCATAATTGTGGATGTTCACACTCAGTTTTCCTCCTTATATCCCACACTTTTTAACAATATGATATAATTTGGCTTGTTGTTAAGAATTAAACAAACCAAACAAAATTGTATCATCTCTTAGACTCCTTTCGTCCTCTGCAGCCAAATTAACCTGGTCACTTAACCTGGTCAAAAGTGGGGAAGTAGATGGGAAACTGCTAACTTGTATAGGTTTAGACTAATTTGAAACCATTTCTGTATCTTTTAAGGGAAACAATTTCGTAATAAACATATACATGTTTATTAGAACAAAATTATACACTTTACAATTACACTTTTTCGATAACTTCTTCTTCTACACATTACCAACATTTTTACATGACATTAAATTTCAAAGTATTATACAATAGACATAATTTAATCATAGCCTCTTTTTATTCATAATTCAAAGGAATTATGTATTATTTTGACTACTTTTAGGTGGAAAGGGACATTTCATGTAATAACTAAATGTATATGTCAAAGTTAAGTCAGGAATTTGTTTCCAAACCAAGTCCAATTTTTATGGCTGCAAAAATCCATCTATGTATATGTAGGACATTATATAGAAGAATACAAAAGTTCTGATAACTTTTGAATCAGCTCAAACTGACCCAAAGAAAATTCAATAAAAAATGGGGACCTTGGTTATTCTTTGTCTAGCCTAGTTTGTAAATAGTTGTTTATACTTTCAAAAAAGAAAACAAAAGAATTCAATTCAATGTCAAAAATAAATGTTTAAGAAAAAATTGAAAAAGCCTTTCTAAGTTTATTAAGGCTTTATTTCTTTTGTTTTTTTAAGATACTTAAAATGGAGTATTATTCCTTTTTTCTAAATGCATCTTGGCAACAAATTTTCACAGAATCAGCAGTGACAGAAAGATGTGCTTCACTCCTCCCCTTACAAATGTTCAACGGCAAGCTGCTTCCATAAATATATAAAATGCGGTCAAACGAGATCTGAATGCATTCAAAACCAGCCATCCACGGGCTTTAAGGACAGATCAACAACATACTGTTATGCTTAGCAACACAGGCCAAGAGTGTTGCATTATTGAAGGATTCTTTCCTGGTCAGACGACATGGGTTTTATAAAGTAAAGCTGATTTTACAATCATCTATTGGACATGAGTGAAATACAGCAAGGTTGAATACATGGCGATGCACAATATCAATGAGCAATGACCTGAGGAAAGCAGCAGTTTTTACAAGTAAAGAAGTGGATTGTTATAACTAACATTTAAACCATCTCTAGTGGCATTTCACTGATGAACTAGTAGTTTTAATGAAATGGAAACAAATTGATCAACAACTTTTCTATGTTTGAAAAATGGGAATCCAAAATCTTCAGTCCAATTTGAATTCACATACCCTCAAATTGTGCATATATACAACTCTATCATAATTTAAATTATGTAGCTAAACGTAACATTAGCATACAAATGTTTACAGACCTCAATGAAAATATTGTAACCCTGGTGACTTATGTAAACCATTTTGGTGCCAGCAGATGTGAACCCCCTAACCTTGACAGGGTTGGGTGTCTTGTTCTGGCCCCTGAGGTACGCAAGAATATGACTGTTAGTGTTGACTCACCAGCTCAACGCCTTGTGGGAACGGACTGTCCTCCCAGTCTTTCTCAGGGAATCGCTGGATTATGCGGCCTTGACCTTCACCATCCACTGCGGGAAGACAGACAGAGGGACAAAGGTAGAGGTCAGCCTGTGTTGTCTGTGTTGTTTGTTGCCTGTTTGTTTACACAAATAAGCAAAAAGAAGCTCCTCTGCGTTTTAAGAGGATTTACAAACTATGTAAGTTATTTGGTTCGTATGTTGTAAATGACTGTCTGTCAATCTAATAAAACAGAAATATCACTGAAAATTCCCCATATGGAACTATAATTCAGGAAAATGACAGGGTATGCCAAACGTTATGCATTTACTCTAATTTAATTCCCATTTCATCCCACCCTTTGTTTCTCAGTAAACCTTGATATTACAAGTGGAACACACACTATTTAAAACAATCTCATTGAAAGTTGAACGAACGTAGAAAAATTTGCATTTTGTCTAAAATTTTAATATAAGTGCTTCAATTCCATCAGTTCAATTAAATAAACGTTGGGTTCTATATTGATGTCTACACTAAGAAGAGTTCCTTTCTATATTTTTCAAAACAATGCCCAGGGAACAGGGATTCCACTGTCAGCCAAGTGTTAAAAAAAAGTTTTTTTTAAAAAGGTATCCAGGATATAGAGGTAGTTTTATAAACAAAAAATACTATTTTTTAATTCATGCAAATGTAGTTTGTTTTGCCTTTTTATTTTCTAACAGGTCCCTTATGCTGCACAAAACAAGATTTAAAAGTTAGAAATGTCATCATCTTTGGAAAATATCTCAACATCAAGACTACAGAAGCTGCTCTTTGTAGCTTGATCTGGAGCCACTTGCCCCTGACAGCCCCCCTCACAAAAATGCTATTAAATAAAACACGCTCCTCCCCAACTTCCCTTCACAAATGAGCTGTTCAGTAAAAAAGCAATATAAATTAATTGGCTCTTTTTATGGCTGTCATTTTAAGGTACTTCACCAACATGTAACTTGACCCAAAAATTTCAAGTACATCTTAAGATCTAATTTGTTAATTCATTAACAGTTCGTTATGTGTGATAAATGTGCTAGATTCCCTATAAAGAAGCAGCAAAAGCAGCAAAAGGCCAGAAACCACTGCTCAGCCAATAGATCAACCAATACAACTACAACATGTCGGGGGACCATGATAATGATATGATATGACAAATGTCTGTTATGGCCGGTGTGGAGCATTACGGTGTGAATTAAGACAACACAAGGAGGCAGGACTTCAGCAATAATCTCGAAAATGCAAACGTAACTGCCTATAAATCTGGTACGGGTCATATGGACATTTTCAAACCATTTGGAGTCCATCATTCTCCAGTGAGAACAATTCTTTACATGCTGTGAGCCTTCCCACATCTCAGAGTGCAGGCCTCAGTTAGCATGATGAATGTGAAATTTAATGACAGCTAAAAAAAAGGAAAATACTGAACATGGCTTGTTAGGAAGACTTGCATGTGAAAGAATATAACAGTACAACTTATTTTTGCAACGCTGCATCTTCTACCACAAACCTTCTAAAAAACAATGTCCTTTGGTCAGACAGGACAAAGTATCGAAATTGACATTGAATCATACCATGTTCAGCAAAACGCAAAAAACTGTATACAAGTTGTCAAGTATTGTGTTCGAGGGATGATGATATGACTGGGTCCTTGTATTGACTCTGAAAAGACAGAACTCCTCTGTGTACCAGTCATGGTTTAGCCCAAATTTGGTCAAGTAAAGGGATGACTTTCTCAAACCTGGTGGGAAATATACAACACAATATCTAAAAAAAAATAATAATTAGTGTTACTACAGCCTCGTAAAATTTTAGAAACTCCTTGACCTTAACAGGGCTGGGGATTGACAAATACCCACAAATCTCCAAAAAATACAAGAGCAGTGGGAAAAAAGCATGGTTAAGGATTGCTTCATACAGTGACTGATAACTTCACAATAAAAACAATTACTTTATGTTATTTTTTGCACTGTGTCTTCAAGCTACTGAATCAGAAACTGTGTTCATCTATCCAAAGTCTTTTTTTTTAAACAAAATAAACGTACAATGTAACTTTGTAATGTCTTAATATTTACATGCCACAGAACTGAACGAGGGTGTGCATTCTATTTCAAATAAATGAGAAATGCCAGTGCGCATGTGATTGTTGACTATCACTAAAATGTTCATTGATCAAGTTAAAAATCTTATTTTGTAACTGGTTAATGAGGCAGTTTTCCGTGTGAGGAAAGCTTTTTGGTGGGCATGCCCTGGCTGATCACAACGGCACAGTGACACAACAAAGCGCAACTTATGTAACCACAAAAAGCCTGTCTGTCAGCTCAGATCTAGCCAAAACCCTGCAGTCTTCTTAAAGACACCATTCATCAACATAGAAAACACACTTAGCTTCCCAGCACAATTGGAAATACAACAAGAGCAAAATGATACAAACCTAAATACTACTCTATGCTATAAAGTTTTCAAAAGCATTCAGGGTAGCCCTTAACATTTATGAAATAGTCTAAGAGAAAAAAAACGAAATAGACTGCCTTTACAAAGGAAACTATGGTGAAGCAGAAACAATACCCTAACAGAAAGTAGGCCAGCTCCCAAAACACACATGGTAAGAAAGAGTCTTGCTAACAAGAGAGAGGCAGTTATGAGTGCTCAGAAATGAGTAAATCTAAGAAATGTATCTTTTTTTCATCTAAGAGGACTTTGTTCAAGACTAACCCCCAATTTTTTTTTGCTGAAATCTTCAAATAACTAAAAAAACCAATACCACTTTTTTTTTTGCAATCGTGGTAAACTGAAACATGTCTGCAAAGGATCAAGATGTAGACAATGAATGTGCTGGTAGCGATACACAGACATCACAAACATACATT
>JABUIW010044429.1:644393-657919 GCA_013363375.1 Menidia beryllina | reverse complement strand
ATGCATGGTATGTGTATCTATATATATAGATACACATACCATGCATATATATATGCATTAAGATAGAACCAGTGTCTCTTAATCTGCATGCCAAACCACTCACAGGGAAAAAAACAGATTAGACAGGGGGGAGGGGGGCATTGGATCACTATGGATATATGGATGGCAGCTGTTTCTTGATGATCATACTTCATCTTATACCCTCGGCCAACATTCTATTCTTTCTTTTACATGTATTGCCAAGGGCCTGACATTCAGCTTTCCAAAATTTGAGAAAATGCCCCTTTACTTAACTGGTGCAAAATGAGGACAGAGGTTGGGGGAGGGAAATACCACCTGTGACCTCAATTCCAGGTTGTGAGTAACCCTAACCTTTACAAATAGATTTGGTCAACTTCCGGGTGTGAACTTCACACAATCGTCTAACTCATTATCTTCCACTGAGGTGTTCTCACATGTGTCCCTGTAGACTTTGTCATCTTAAACTGCTGTGCGCTTAACAAAAGGTATTTTCTTCTATCAAACAAACAGATGCCAAATAAAAGACTTAAACACAGGGTCGCATCCCAGTAAGACACTAGCAAGTTTGTGTTTTGCATATATTGTGATGGGGTCACAGCAGCCAGCCACCCTCAAACAGCCAACTCCACTAATCTCAAGAACCTCACTATCTGCAAATCAAAACTGCGCCTGACATGTTGGAATCACCCCCTCGGGGATTGGAGAGATTGCTCCCCTGAGCTCCAACAGACTGACAGCGGCACAGCACTGAGTCAGCCTTTGTCCTTAGATGGGACAGCCACATTCTCTGAATTCCAGGGTCCCCATCAAAGCAAAAAGAAAAGTGGGCATCCCCAACCACTCCACACTCAAACAAACAAACTGTTAAACTGTTGGGATTATTTCATTATTTCAACCTACAACACAGTGTGTTCTTGAATTCGATCAAAAAGATGCATTCTACAAAAATTACTTTTTTTTTTGTTGAAACTCACGCTTAACAATTAGCATCCTCTTGCCTCTTGTGTTGTTGCAGATAAAATGTATTTATAGGATGATGAACTGCCACATCACAAAAAGCCATCCCCCAAATTCCTTGGATCTTAGATTAAATTATCTCTGGAAAAAGTTGATGAAAGAACATGTCTTTAAACGTGGTTTGTCTAAAGATGCAAGTCTGTAGAAGGATGCATCTTTGTCTATACAACCCCGAACATACAGACACCCTCTTCTCTGTATCTGGGGAGTAGGAATGAGGGCAGGGTTGGGGCCCCTGGGGGCATCATCTCCCTTGTTAATAACAAGCATCTAGCACAGCAGACAGTGTTATACAGTATGCACTTACACACACTTACTAAGCAATGTAATAGCAGCAATGAGCTACCTGTCAGCAAATACTACTAATATGCCTTTCTGGCTTTTGCCATTTCTCTCTGTGGTTGACATTAAGGCTGGAATCTTGAATCTGTAGATGATGCTTTTTGGACCAAAAAGTGTTACTGCTAAGTCCTTCACAAAAACATCAAAGTAATATCCTTGGTCTAAAGAAGCAGGCTAGTTAAGTGGTTAGTATGCTGCTAATGTTCATCACAACCTGCAGGCCATGTGAGGATACGTGTTACCAAGGTAATACAGCAAATATACATGGACCATGTGCTCTTGCCAGCAGTGCCCAAGCAGGCTGGCCATCTGAGTAGCAGACAATAGAACAGATCACCCCTGTGTGCTTACACACAAACACACACACATACACACAAGAGGCATCCATGCACCACGACCAAGGCTGCGACCCAACGTCACTCTGTCCCCTTATGAAAGGCTGATTGTGAGGGCTATTTCTGGCGGGCCTGAAAGGCTGCAGGCTTGCTCTGGTAAGGCGGAGGAAGTGGCTGCCCACAGGCAGGCACTGCTGGCGGCAGCACAACCTCTGTTCTCTGCCCCATTCATCCCCATGCTGCGCCCTGCCTCATGTCTGGGACATTTATTTTTCCCTTTGAGCTCTATGCACGTTCATGCAAATCTTTGCTTACAGTCACGAGCTACATAAAGATTTGACAATTTCAAAATAAAAAAAAAAGCTTCCCCTACATCAGACACTGAGACATTAAGAGTTAAATGTGGGACGACAATGGAAGGGACAGAAAAAAGTGACTTTTGACTCACTTTTTGCTGTCTTCGTCCCACCAAGAAATACTGTGAGATTATCTGATTATTAGGAAGCCTAAATGCAAGTTAGACAACAGCATCAGATTAAAAAATGCTTACAACAAAGTTCAAATAATTTGCTTAATGCTGAGCATTTGGAAACATCCCTCAATGCATGATGAGTCTCAGCTATGAACCTTATGCAAACGCCATCTAATCAATAAATGCATCTCCAGTCATTTCTCTCTCTGTCTCAAGTGGACACTGCTAATTTCCCGAAAGCATTAGTAGGTTTATGAGCAACTGTTTTTTCTGCTATCAAAAAATACTCATCACTATCTTGAAGGGAGGCTGTGAAACCTCCTTGCAGATAAAAAGATAGAGAAAACTTAAGAAAAATAACTTAAACAACTATAAATAACAGAATGGTTCGATTTCACAAGGTTTCTCATTGACTTCGCACCCTCATTCTCTCTGTGCTGTCCATTATCAGACAATATAAAACCAACGTTGTAGCTCCATGTCATAAGGCAGATTAACATTATGATGCCATTGAAAACAGAATGTATAGCAAGGCTGTAATGAGGGCATGAATCATGAATAGAACTGTTTTCCAAGTAAGGACTTGCAGCTCAATGACTGAGCATTTTTTCGTTAACTAACTATGGTTTAATATCTCTTTAAGCCTGATTAGCACCGTAATAAAAACACTTAATGACGCGCTACCTGATGGTGACAACTCACAAATCAAGCCTGTATGCGTTGACCAAAAGGTACCCAGGGTCTGCTCTGTGTGTGTAACAATGCTTCCTTGCTAGTACCTGGTGGTGTTGGTGTTTCTGACCAACACTTTAACTGATGAATCTCATGTGTGTTTTAAGAAGTATTTGGCTGCCAGGGTCACACCAGCCTGAAAACATTCTCTTGCATTCTCTTAAAGTCACCACTGCTATGACCAACACCCTCAAAATGCAGCAGTCAGATGGAGCTACAAAAGCCAGCGTGTTAACTGTGTGTGTGTGAGTGTGTCTGTGTGTGTGTGTGCATGGGCCAACACGCCCCACTCCTCGGTTCCAAACACACACAGGGGGACAATCTGGATTCTCACTCTAAACATAAGTCTCCCTTGAGTCCTCTTCCAGCTTCCTGTTTAGGGCCTCAGACAGTAAATCCAATTGGCTGCTGGATCGTTGACACAGCGTAGGAACCGCTGTCAAAACATGGTGACGTGCTTTGGAGTTTCTTAACGGATTCTTGCTTTGAGAACCACACCCCAGCGGCTATGGACGATTCAATGGCTGCCATGTTGGTTCTAGGAACTCCTAATGGTCTTGCACATCACCCTATCTGCACACAATCTAAGCAAAATGACACTTTAGAGACACAAAGCGGATGAACAGAATGGAAGACAAACCATCAGTGGTTATATTAAAGTTGTCAAAAGGCATAAGCCCCACTTTAAAACCAAATGAATACAGGTGCAAAGAAGCTCCATTGGTAAAGATGATCTGAGACAAATGAACTGCTGTGACGTCAGGTCTGATAAGCCATTGGTGCAATCACTTGTGAAACAACCCATCAAGAACTAACCACACACACACACAAACACGTCGACAGGATGTATGAAATATTCTGAGACAAAAGGAAACTCGACTGTGCTGTACAATTCCTTGTGCTCCTAGGATCAAGGCGAGGTCATTCCTGATGAGCAGGCTTTTCGATCCAGTGATCTTGGGATGAAATGAAAATATAAACCAGCTACAAAATATTGCATCCAAACACGCTGGGGTTTGTGGTATATCTAAATTCAACTCCACCTCTTCCCCACTATATTTGAACAACAATACATATGTATGCAGGAATGTGGCATGACAATAGTGAGGCACAAGACAAAAGAATCTAATAATTTTTACATCTGAGGATAGCTTTGATATATTGTATCTAAATGATGACAGCAATATCAATAGGAATGGAAAGAACCTTAAGGCAGCTGGAAATGTTTCCCACAAAAAAAAAACACCCCTACTTGGAAACATAGCATCTGACTACACTAACCAGCGAGGCAACAGTAAAAAGGGTGATAACAACAACCATCATCATCCTTGAGTGTTTGTTTTTTACTAGATATGGGAGCTTTGATCCATTAAAGCCATTGTGGCTTTATTGTCTGGCTCCAGGTGCTTTTTACAGGCTTCCACCACTTGCAATGCATTCAAGTACACCCGAACAGGAAGCAAAGTTTCTGCAGCGTTTGCAGGGTCCACCTTAGAACATCCTGTATTCAATGCCTTCAGGAAAAAAAAAAGGACAACATACTACAACATGCAATTTTGCCACTCTTGCCATCAGAAATATTATGTAGGTTGCTCCAGCATCATCAGGTTAAAAGCTTGTTTTTTGCCTGCTTTTAGGCACTCTCTCGCAGGAGAGAACTTGTCATCTTACTATTTGCCACTTATGAATAAATCATTAGTGAAATTCCACTCCAAATAAAAGACTGTACCACGTTGCATGCTTCCATGGGATAGGCGAGTTGAATATTTCATGATTAAACGGGCCATTATACTGCTAAGATCGAGGCCAAGGCTCAGACTGAAAGGAGGGAGGAGGGGGCTCAGATAACGGTCCAAACCCCGTCCCAACAACGCAAAGGAACTGAGCTCCGATGCTAGGGGGCTCAGGGAGGGGCAAAGCCATCTAGGCTAATCCATGCAAAATACACTCAAGGAAAACAACAAGCGATTCTGACCAAAAGAACCATCAATCTCTAGTTTGCAGATTTAAATTTAAATCGTTACCGGCTAGAAATCGTGGCGTGACGGTCCACATTTAAAGCTCTGGACTCTGCAGAAATAACAGACAACTCGCCATAACATTCTGTGCAACTTTTGGCTTGAAGAGAACAATTATCTAATGTCCCCGTGACGCTTGTAATTTAGGGGAAAGAGTGAAGAAACCCTGAAACGACTGAATTAAATCCGTCTTAGATCACGCTCGACCAAACAAGCCAACCCCCTTTCAGCTAACCGGGCTAATGTTAGCTCTAGCAAATTAAGTTAGCCTAACTTTCCTGTCAACAGAGTAGGACCGTTTGTTTTGTGAAAAGTGAAACATGTTTTGAGGTTCGGAGATGAAATGGAGATATGCACTTAGTGTACTCTCTGTTCCGAAAGCGTGACATCACCTGTCAGTTTAGCATTCAATTACACTAATCCCATGAGGCCCGCGCGTCCCCGGCCTAAATTTGACGGCTCGCCTAATTGACAGCGCTCAATATCGGTCAGCTGTGAATGGTGTCCCGGCCGGTACCCGCCTACCTCCCCGCCTTATGTTTACTGACGGCTAATACTTTGCTGCAAATGCTAATGGGACGGCTAAACCAAGCACCCACCTCGCTTGTCGAGGTCGTAACCGACCACAACAAAGTAGTCGGCGAGCCTGGCCATCTTGGGAGCTCACGGCGACAGGCTTGTAAATCCTCTTCTCTTTTTCCCGTCAATAGTCCATTTACGTGCTGCCGGCGATAGAAACATCACGGAAGACAGTAGCATCCTTCCAGCTGCACTCCGCCGCCATACTGTCAATTTGCCTTGCCCTGACAGCCAAGACCCGCGAGCCTGCGCACTGTGTGACTTCGAGGGAGAGGCTGCTCGGCAAGAATGTCCCATGTGGGGAGCCAAACAAGTTCAGGGGGCCACATGTCTGACCAAAACCTATAATTAACCCAGTCAAATTAAAAACAACACTAGTGTAACTTAGGTGAAAGGTAACATTGAATTGAGGAGCATTAAAACGAAAACGATCCATGTAAAACTAAAGGGAATATCTTATTCTTACTTGAATCTAGGTGCTTAACGGCTGAGGAGCCCAAAATAGTTCTCTTACAGATTACTATAAACGTTATAATAACTGTATATATAACTGCTATAAAATAACTTTATGGCCTTGGGTTTAATGCTTAACCCTTTAAAGCCTGATCCAAGAAAAATAGGAAGAATATTGTATTTTTTTAGTCTGAAGTCTTTCTTTGGCACCTCAACAACATATGAAGAAAAAAAACAGAAATAATTTTGATCAAATTAGCGTGCAATAAGTCAAAAATGTATTTTCGTGTAGTCTTCTACTCGCTGTTATCAGGTATATCTAAATGAGTACAACAGGGGTTTGAGCAAAGCTTTTACCATTGAATGATGCAAAAAGTCTCAGATCCAAAAGACTTCAGAAACCTTATGTATCAAATATGACACATTTGGCATTATAGGGTTAAGTTTGGGATGTTCTTTTATCTGTAAATTTCAGATATATCACAAGAAAAAAAAAACTTGGTTCTGCTAATTGCCAAAGACCAGAAAGTAGTGAATTCCTTAACTTGAATCCTTGATCTATTTAAGCAACCTATGTTGTGACCACTTGGATTTATCTAACTGCATAGATCTATACACTTACAAAAACTAATTGGGTTTTCGCACATTGTTGTGGTCCAATTCAAACCTTTTTTTTGCTGTTCCAAGGTTTTCAGAAAGGCAACATGATAGAAAAGTTCAGAATAAAGAGCCAAATCACCTATGAGAGTAATATTGCAAAGGCTTGTTTGCTCTGTAGTGAACTTCTGACTTGAGGTTAAATACTCAAAGAAAGACATTTGCATTAAATAAGTTGTCTTTGGTTTCTTTACAGTATGTGTCATGCAAAAATGTCTGTTTTAAAATGTGTTTGAATGAGCAAATAACATGCCAAAGGGATGTGTGGAGGGCCTAATAGTATGGTTTGTCCTTGGCCGTCAGCACTGTATCAACCTCAAGAGAATTCCAACACATCCTGCACTTTGACCTGAAGTACTTATCACTCTAGCAGCAAAAATCTCAAGTATTATGTGTCCCATTTTTTATGAAGAGCCCTTGTTTTCCCAACACTCAGTAAAAACGCTGTCTCCCACTTTTCCCAAACTTTTATCTGTGAGCTGGAGCTTGGTGAGAAGTGGACAGAGCACTCTTTGATAAAAACATAGCTTCTGGCAACCAAAGCCATGTCAGCAGGAGATAACCTGCACCTCAAGTGTGAGTGTGAGTGCCAATATCAAATTGACAAGTCAAACTGAGATTGTAGCCATAGGACTAATTCTTAAAAGTTGACGCCAACTGTACCTTAACCTTGGACCTCAGTTGGCAAATTGCCAGAAATGTGACGACATGGTGATAAAGAGGGGAAGAAAAGAGCAGTGCAGTCTGTTTCCCTCAGGACAAGGACAAACACAGTAATGAAGTTGCTTTGCTGAACAAACATGGATTCTGCAAATGTTCAAGTGTTAGGGGGCCACCACTGTCACCTTTGACTTAGATAAACACAATGCACACATAAGTGCTCTCAGCTGGAAATATTCACCACTAAAAATAAGAAAGACATATTTGCATTTCTGTTGCAAGTCATATTGAGCTAAAGATGTTAAGCAATATAAAGTTTAAAACCTGTATAAAAAGAACATACTTACTTAAGCACACATTGGCCATGGAAAATCACTAAAGAAATCGATCAGACCTAAACAAAAGCCAAATTCTGCAAGACATTTACCTTAATTAGACGTCTATTATAAGGCTTTGGCTACGGAAATCCTGAAAACACAAGATGAATTACCCCTGGAAGTTCATTCGGCTGTTTTATTTTGTGGAAAAACTGTTTGACACCAAAACAATGCATTTAACAGATCAAGATCCTGGCTATGCTAAGAAGCTTAAAAGGAAATAAAAACTGCTCTGCTCTGGAATAATTCAATCATGAAAAAATAATTGAATCCCCAAAGCAACAGTAAGTTGTTTTATGACACCCATGAACTCTATTACTTAAGCCAGGGGTGTCTAGCAAACAATCCTCGAGAGCTGCTGGCCTGCAGGTTTTAGAAGTTTCCCTGCCTTGGAACACCTGATTCTGGTGAAAGGAATTAGGTGAATGTGGTGTGTTGGAATAGGGAAACTTCTAAACCCTGCAGGACAGCGACCCTCGAGGACCAACTTTAGACATCCCGGACCTAAGCTATCTTCCAACTGACAGAATGAGAAAAATGTCCAGGAAATGTTAATCTTCTCTGGTGTTTTACCTTACGTCAACTCGCCAGTAACAGGAAAACAATGTTTTATTTGGCATGCATCAAACAAAATGTCCTAAATATAGTCATCAACGACTGCTTCTCTTACACCAACAAACATTATTGATGGTTTACAGTACTCTTTTATTATTATGAATAATATTTCTATAAGCTGTTTTTAAAGGTTTACCCAAAGCAGATAAGAAACAAGAAAATTATTTTGTCGCACTGGGTATTGAATCAGCTTTTTGAGAAGTTTTATTACCTTTTTAAAAGTTTCTACTGATAGCTCACTTGTTGGGGCCATGCCTCCAGTCAGTTAGTCGGTCAGTCATTAAAGTTAACATGCAAGGTGGTCTATCCCGTTGTTTTTAAAGAGCCAGGTAAATTAGTAGTTCCTTTTGCTTTATGGGTGTTTGTTAGGCTACATAAATGTGTTGCTGCATTCTCCTACATATTTACAAGACAGGATATTGTGTGTGAAAATGGATAAATGGGTAAAAAGGATGCATCTCAAATAATTAGTGTCAAGACAAACGATCATTGTTCATATCAACTATATTTTCTTTAATCATCATTCAAATAGGCCAAGAAACGTTACATTCTTATCTAATCTATCACAATCCTGTATACCACATTCTATATTTTTACACAATTATTTCTAGGAATTTAAATCAACCATGCTTAACATTGCCATAGCTGCACATATGCTACCCAATCAAAGCCCAGAGCCACTTTCTGCAGGATGCAGCAAACATGTGACTTCCTGCAGACGAACCAGCAGACAGGAAGTGGTTTGAAGGCCTCATGCACACCATTGCTCTTCAGAGGACTGTTCCAGCAGTCAGTTTCCCCTCAGCTCAGGTGAAGCAGAACACTTGAAAATGCTTCACTGATTAGGTGTTGCAGCCATTGATGTAATTTCCCCCATCTGTGATGAATTGAAGTTTTTAATTTGACTCCTTACCATTTATTAAGACATGTGAACTTTTGTAATATAGCTTTTGTTGTGTGATGACACAAAGACTGCATGTTGTATATGAGTACAGTAATTTGAGCTCTTTATCTTCGGCCCGCAGTAAAGTTTGCTTGCTAAATTATGTTTGTAGAGTAAACTCCTGCAAACCATGAATTGCAACAAATCTATTTTGACATATAACACTAATGGAAGATGGCTACAGAAAGAAAGTAGTAAACATATGCTTTGTTAGATTACATGTAAATCATATATTATACTGTTCTTATCATTCAAATGAGAAATAAATTAAATGTTGAGACTGCATAGAATTAAAATTAAAATAAGAATGTACTTTGGTATTCATTTAATCAGACACATCACAAACAGCAGATATATCATGTTTTGCACTGTTGACTCCTCATAAATGTGTATATTTCTGCACCATATGACAAAAAACATTTGTACTAGAGCATTTAAGGCCAAGTTGTGAAGTTTTGAAAAAACCTTCTTGTATGCAAATAGGTAATCTTAACATGTCACTTTAATTGTTGTTTAGTTCAAAAGTACAGTCTATGTAAAGTTCAGTATGAGTAAAGTTGAACACCTCGTGACATGTGTACTTTGAGAATGTGAACAAATAACACCCCAAAGTTTTCATTATTTGGTGTGCCAATACAAAGAGTTAAAAACTTTAACTTCACAGTTTTTGTTCTTACTGTGCTGGGGGTTGAAATAAAAAAAATGCATATTAAGAAATGATGTTGATCAGATAAGAGAACACATGATATATCTTGGGTAACTGTAGTAATTATGAGTGTGTTTGCTTGTTCTTTGTGACCTTTTTTCAGAGGCATATTCTGCACCAGCCTTCTTTTTGGGTTTCAATTCCTGTTGTGTAACTATCTGGTTCTGACAGGTGTGTTATGCCCCAATCCCTGTATATGAATTGGATTAAGTGGGTAGAGACAATGGATAGATTGGTTTCATAATCCACCCAAGAAGAGGTATACTGTACAAGGTTAATCCAGAACTAGTTATTTTTATGTCATGAATGTCTTGGAACCTTAAAAAGGGGGATGCCTAATAATCTGACTCCAGCTAATAAATCAAATGTATTCAGAAAACCATTGTTTGGATATAATATCCCCGGTATAATATTTGGCCAGTCCCGCAGTGTCACGGTTTGCCTGTGGTGTGGTGAGGGAATGGATCCAAACGCAAGGGCCGGGGAAGGAACACAGGAGGAAACCAGGAATTTAAGAAAAAACTAAGATTTATTTTCAAAGGATAACAAAAGGTGCAGCCGAAGCTGGATACAAAAATACCTAAACCTAGAAATAACAAACCAAGGAACACACCTGAAAAGAGAAGGAAAACACACTGGAGGAAGACAGGGGAAACAGCTGCAGAGACATATGGTTTATATGAGGATCTAGCAAGCAATGAAACGACCAGGAAACTTTTATGGAGGGGTTTTGATTAGTGGATGAAGAGCAGGTGACACTAGGAACACAAGTGAAAAGAGTTGAGTTGATAGCACTGAAGAGCTCAGGAAATAACAGACAGAAGTCAAGTGAAAGACGCATGAGAACAACACAGGAAGTCAAGACAGATACTAGAATAAAACACAGGAACCTAAGCATCGGAAAATAGAACTAAGAAACAAAAAGATTACTTGTATTCATTTGCATACTTTAATTTCTAACAGTCCAAATGAACACTGATACATAAAAAAGACACCAGTATTGCCCTTAGTTTAAAAGAGTTTTAGACTTAAATATGCTGCTGTCACATATTGTTGATTGCATCTTTTGTAAAATTAACCGAAATGTTCAGGACAAAGGTCTTGTTTGTCATTATAACTTTTCCCTAAAGGTGCTGGATAAAGCTGAGGTCTTGGATCTGAGTAACACTAAAGTAAGGCTGTTGGTTCTTTACTGTTGTTGTTTTGTTTTTGTTTTTTTCCCCCGGCTTTGAGCAAACAAAGTTCTTTTCTTTCTCTCTACATGAATTCATTCCAAGTCTTGCCAAATACATGCAATCTCAGTTATTGTTGTTGGGCACCGGCCCTTCTCATCTTTCCCACAATGAAACTCAAACACTCATTTGTCCACATCGTTGTCCCTGTTCGTGTCCTCCTCCCACACTACTGCCCTGGTAAGCAGCCATCCCAAACAAACTTGTCTACGAGGGCTTAGACAGAGACAGCAGGCTTTTCAAACTCGCCCTGCTGTACATCATCATAAACAAACCATTCAGATAAAGTTCAAGTTAATGCTGACAGCATGTCAGTGGGAAAATAAATCTTCACAAAGACTTAATAGGGACTTGTGCATCAGTTATTTTCAAATCCAAGACAAAGCCTGAGATTAAGAAGTTGTTCAAATATACTTATAAATGCTGTTTACTTTTATTGATTTATTTTGTCTACAGTATTCCTAAAAGAAAGCAGTGTCTGTCTTCCGCCATTGCAACATGGGGTTCACTAGGGGGCAGCAATTGTTAGACTACCACAACATGGCCCTTTATGAAATAAATCTGTGAGAAAATAGTGGATTGAACTATACTTTCTATGTCCAAAAGACAATTCAGTTGCAATATCAATTATAAAACCAGGATATCAATGATCAATTAGAGGTGGGTGTGGTAATCCTTCAAAAAGACAGCATGAGGAAGTAAAAGGCTGGGTCATGGAGCAGAATCTACTTTAACGCTTTTACAAATCAATAACCAAAAGAAAAAGAAACGCTTGAACTGAAATATTAATGTAAACATTAATTCACCACACACAAATAAAGCATACATCAATACAAAAAGCAAATACCTAAGTGGTGACTTGGAAAAATAATGTTTTTAAAAAGTTAAGTGCTGAAAGAAGAAAAATATTAGTAAATTAACAACCGGTTTCAAGCGGGGAAAACATAATACCCTCACAAGTAGCAGGTGTAAAGTGTTTATATATGAAGACCATCAGCACAGGTGCTTCACTTTGACTCAGGTGGGAAGTTTTTCTTTGTATTCCATCATATCTTATTTAAGAGCTGGCATGCTACCAAGGTACTGTTTATGGAACATTTAACTTGGTAGTGTAATCCTATTTTCTGTCCAAGCTATTCTGTAAAGTAAAACAAAGAAACATTAACTTGATGGCTTTTGTGTTTGAGTGTTTCATACCACCTGTTCAGTTTTCTTTCAAGAAGACCCTAAGTTGCTCTATAAAACTGTAGAAAAAGCTACTAAATGGTTATTGGGTAAAAATAATGTTGTTCTCTGATTGACGGTTGCAGAGGAGAGACCGCATACGAATAAACACCTTCATGTATGTTCATTCTGGTTATAAACTGATTGATTTTTCCCTTCAACTGGCGCTTTCCTTTATCGCACTAACTCAGGCATACTTATTTGCTCTGTTCAGCTAGCCTCTAAGCAGACTGTGTACCAACAGTCATTCAAAAACTCACATTATCAAACACTTAAAAGAGCACAGTACAACATCAAAGAAAAATCCCTTTGATCATCTAACCTCATCCTCACAATTTTCTCCTTTTCATACAAGTTCGGAAGCCACTGATGGAGTTTTCAATGCCATTCTTGTTAGCATCACACAGCGTGTACTCATGTTCGCTAATTGCCGCTTAAAACAAAAGTAAAGGCCGGGAGTGTGACTGAGAGATCAAACCAAGGGGGTGGGACGCCTGTGATCAGAACTCAGTGGGTTTCTATTTTTTGGCTGCCATAACCGGCCAGAGACCTCTTACATAAACAAGTAAGAACCAATGAAGAAGCAACCTACTTTCTTAGCCAAGTCCTACCGATAAATGAGTTACTACTGGCTATCTGCATTGGGAAATCTTTGTTTTTCCCCTAAAATCGATACGTGCTGTGCAAACTGTGGATTGGCTGTGGAGTGAGAGACCAAATTACCAATATTTGGTACCTAAGTTTCAACACCACCCCTGACTCGTATAAGAAGGTCAAAGGTCAAACCCCACTTGAAAGCACAACTGATTTTTACCACAACACAACTGACTGATGTATTTTCTTGCATAAAAACACACAAATACTATAACTTGATGAAACGATGAAGATGTCCTGTGGCACTCTAAGCCTATTACACTCTATGAGGTGCTCAAAACTGATTTCCAATACATTGAAGTAAGAAGTTGAGTTTTTATGAACATCACTCTTGATACAGCACAAATAATACAAAAATCCACATGCTGTTGTTATTGTTTTCTTTCTTTCTTTCTTTCTTTCTTTCTTTCTTTCTTTCTTTCTTTCTTTCTTTCTTTCTTTCTTTCTTTCTTTCTTTCTTTCTTTCTTTCTTTCTTTCTTTCTTTCTTT
>JABUIW010044429.1:631356-644383 GCA_013363375.1 Menidia beryllina | reverse complement strand
TTTCTTTCTTTCTTTCTTTCTTTCTTTCTTTCTTTCTTTCTTTCTTTTTTTAAGCCTAATAAGACAAGGTAATACAACATTTTGACCTGTGGTAAAATAAATGTTCTTAATTGCGAAATGCAAGATATAATTTATCTGCTCATCTTCAACTGAAAGACATAGGCCACATACTTAAGTAGACTTCAAATAAAGAAAGTGAAATAAAAACCTATGAGCTGGAGTTGTTCTCTGCATCAGCAAAAGGAGAAAATAAACATTACATCCATAAATTCTTTACAAAGCATCTGTTTGCTCTATCTGACTTCATCACTGCTTCTACATGGATGCACAGCTTTCTTCTACTACCCAAAAAACCAGCAACCAAACTGTCTACAACATCATTGTCATTCTTCCTTGGAAACATATGTTGGATAACTGCCCCTGAGTCGAAATTTGGTGTATTTCACTAGTACTGTACTGAATGACATCAGTACGTTCAGAGAGAAATTATGTATTTTCTACGACGCAGTACAAAGCTCCTCCCCACAACAAAAAAGTTTGTGAAGTTAAACTGAGGCATTAAACAGGGTTTTAGAATGCATGTTTGGACCTTTCTCAACACAACTGGTGTTGTGTTTAGAAATTCAAAACCTAACCCGAAGTGATAAGGCTAAGGCTGCAAAAGAATGCAAACAACTTTATTGTCATTTAACAGCACCTGCTGAATCACTCAAAGTATAATTAACTTCCCACCAGGAACTACTAAGTAAAATTCCCAAAATAATAAACTGAGCATAGAAAAAGTCCATGTCAGGAAACTGATCAGTGATACTTCATGATATGAGAGTGTGCATGACTGAAAACTAAAACCGGGGTGGAAGATTCCTGCATCACTTCCTATCTGTTTTACACACTTGGCTGAGGGTAATGATAAGAGATAGGTGGAGGGTACGACTTCTGGATAATTTCTTGAAAATGTGGGGCATATTCCTATGTATATGCATGGTGGATTATGATAGCATGAAGTACTTCTGAGGTGATTAAAGTTATCATAATGGCGCGTTTCTTTCTTTAGATTTGAAAAAAAAAGTTTCCTGATACTTTAAAGTGAGTTTGTGACACAATTGTTCAGTCTATAGCTTATATAACCAAAACCTATAGGCATGTAGTACATATAAATGCAATACACATGTGTAGTAAAAATATATGTGTTGCTTTCAAAGATGCTTATGTGCATATTATGTTGATAAGCATCTTTGAAAACAACAGCAAGTTTTTTTATTCTACTTTGGATGAATTTTTTGTGAGATATATCACATACACAGACTAATTAGTCATTCTTCATTGGTGTGTTGAATATTGCTCAAACCTGAGGTGGTAGACTCCGCCCACTCACTATTTAAATCCTCTGCATCACCCGGCTCTCAGCTTCACATTGGAACTTGATCTTGAAGGACAGGATTGGATTCGTGGGAAAAAAAAATTTAAGGCTAAATCCACTCTCTGAACTCGACATTTAATAAGAAGGTGAGACGAGACTTTAATTAGCCAGTAGCCTAATCCGTACATGTAAATGTCCACACAATGATATTTAGCCTGTACTGAATTAGGTTTGACTATTTTTTCGGGCTTTTTTATTAGGACGTTGTAAAGGCAGCACCTGGTCCATAATTAAAAGTCTATTGAAAGTTGCAGTTACAGCTAAAAGCAGACACTGGAGTTTTTGGGAGTTTCCAAGTTGCTTATCAAAAGGGACATTTTCAAGAATTCTGCCCCAGTCAACGCCGGTTAAACCTCTTGTAATACCTGTTTGTTTTTTTTTCCCTCTCAAAGGTTTCATCTGCCGTCTCCAAATTGCAGACCTTGGATATCTGAACCGACTATCAAACTTTTTTTTTTTTTTGGTCTTATTTATTTAAAACCCAACCCCCATTCTTGGGATTTGGCTGTCCGAGAGGTCGCCTCCTCCTCAGAGAGAGGGTGTAAAGTTGAAACAGTCCCGGAGATGCGGTCCCTTCTCCCGCTAACTGCGTATTGCATCAGCCTGGTTTCCCTCCAGCAGCTGTTGGCTTTGCCAGCAGGGGAGCGTCCAGACTCAGACAGGTAAGACAAACGACTTTTACCGGCGACATTAAACGTCTCATTACTGTTACAAGTTTATTCCGAGGAGGATTTCTCGCACCTTAATGTCTGACAGCACTTTTTAAAAAACGTGAATGCACCTGTCTGAGCTACGTATTTGCCGTTTAATTTGAATAGGAACCAAATTGCGCCAACAAGTTGACAACTTTTAACCTGTAGCATTCATGTCAGTTACCGTTGGGGCCATTTTTAAATTCTGATTTAACATGAACCGTTTTCCTGAGCTCTTTCGTTTTCACATTTGATACACTTAGCGGTGTTACGTTTAAGCTAACCGTGGTAACTTGTTAATTGCTTGAAAAAATAATTCACTTTGTCGATATTAAATGGAATGTACACATTTTCCCACCTAGTCTGGTCAGTTCAAGAAAGGCTGGCTCATTAGACCTCATGTCTGCATGTGTAGCAAGTCATGTGAGAGTTAGTGTTTGGAGACGTCAGTTGTTATGTCGTATAGATAATAGATTAAAAAAAAAACACTTCAAGGTCAAAGGCAATGTCATTGATAAAATAAAACTTTCACTTTGATGTCATTGGAAATATTTAGATTTTTTAAAAGCGTTCAAAAATACAAAAAAGAGACTAAAATAACACATTAATAGCTTATGAGAATCATTAGCTATAATCTATCTCGAAGAAGTTCATGGTGACCTTATGTTTTATGGTAATATCTCTTCTGGGGAGATGTAACACTTCCTCCTGTTTAAAAAAAAATACAGCTTTTGAAGTCTTTTTACAGATCAAGTCACCACTAAGTTTCATCCCTGGTCGAAATGTGTACTTCTTAAATTTCGTAATTTATATAAGAACCACTGTCATTGTAACATAAACTTAACTTTTACAGTGAATGTGCAACTTTTGAACATCTTGTGTGTTTTCATGTTTATAATCCATTAACCTTTTCACAACCATTTTGTTTTTACTCTTCCTTTACCTTCCGGTCTTAAAAGCCACCACATGGGAAACTATTCATTAGCTTTGTTTGGTTTGACAACTCTGTCATTATTTGTGGTGTGTATCATTTACTAGGTGGGGAAACCAGTTTATCCTTATGAATGAACCAGCTGAAAATATCCTTGCGGAGTATTGCAAATGAACTTATGAAGAAAAGACTATCACCTGTACTTTTCCACTTTATTTTGCGGAGCTCTTGGTCACAAAGTCCTACAGTGAGACATAAGGCAAGAGCACTGAAAACACTCTGGCAAACTTTTTGGTCTACCCATTCTGATGTTTGAGGGAGGACTCCCAGTTCTGCCGTTTGTGGTGGTGTGTGGTTGAATTAAAGTATAAAAGGATGCCCTCTTCTGGTTGATGTTGAGATCCACAGCTGATGACACCTCAATTAACACATACTGTATGTATCTCAGACACTGAAGAGAGAGGCCCATGGATGACAGTTAGTAGATTTTCAGGGTTCAATCTAAACCTTATTTTTCTCTCCCTTTTTAAAAAAAATTCTCATCAAGTTTGGGCTGAAAATGTTGCCTTGTGTTTACATCCGTGCGTAATTTTCCGGATATTGTGGATTAGCTTAGTTGTTTGGGCAGAAAGGATAAACAGAAATGGTACATTTTTTTCATTTCTTTTTCAAAGCAACTTTGAGAAATTACTAGCTTAAATAAATCAAGAAGAACAGGGTATTCAAAAAATGTAACCCAAATTCTCACTGAATATTGAATTAACAAAATTTTCAAATACATTCTAAAATTATTAAGAATCATATCAGATACTCATATTTCATATTTGAGGTAATTGGGAATGACAGTCATCCAGATGCCATATATCCAGACAGAATCGCTCCTAACTAGTGGTGATCAAATGAGAATAAATAAATGCATTTAATTTTCTACTTGGTGAGCAAGGATGCATATGAGAATCTCTTGCCTTTCACAGTGTGTTACTGCCTGTTGAACACCTGCTGATGAAACATAAACCTGCCTAGTAACCACCCAACAGTCCCACTTTAGTTGATCTTGTGCCTCTCAGTTTTCAAGAAACAAAGGCTGCAGCCTATTCATATTTATTTACAGAATCATTTAAATAGTTTAATTCCTTATCTTGTTCACTTACACAGTCGAAAACCTGCAGTTATCGAGCATCTTATACATTTTGATGATTTATTACAGTGTATCCAATTAAAATATTTACATTTATTGTTGACTCTATGGCACATCAAGATGCACAACTCTTATTTGAATAAACACACAAATGTCTTACCACATTTTCAGGAACATATTAGATTCTCTGTCTTCTCTTAAGCCCACAAAGCACATCATGTTCTGTTACCATCACACACTGACAGTAAGATAATCACAGACATCATTACTCCATATTTTTTGGCCTTTTAGATGCTGAGTGTGACTGTGCTCGGATGTCTATCATTCTTTCCCTGTTCGGTATTTGTGTTCATGTTGTCTCTTCACATCCTGATAAGGACATAGCAGAATCCAACAAAGATACTAGACCAATGCCAAACAAATGCTTTCCAAACAAGGATAAATTACATGTTCTTTTCTGCCACATGTTGCACATACCCATCTTTGTCTTTTTGCATGACATGCTTTTCTTTTCCTGATTGAAAATAATCAGGATCCGCCTCGAAAGAAGTTAAATATGGCTGTGGCTGTGAAGCTGCCGTACACTACAGATTATAGAAGCGGGAATCGGCTCACTGTTTCAAGATGAGTGGATATCCAAAGCTGATTTGCAGTTAGGCTTTCGCTACACATGGCTCTTAGCATTTGGATAAGATTGCAATTACAGGACAAGTCTGTCTCTGTGTATATATTGTCTAAGTGTGTTCAAGCATAAAACCATATATTCCTCCTTTAAATCATCAACCTATGCTTGGATTTTAGCAGAGAGAGGCTGAGATGTCCAACATGTATTATCCTAAGATAGTATTTGCCTGAGAAACAGACTGGATTAATCTTGCACAGGGTCATTTTTTGGGCTATAAACAGGTGGTAGAGGGACCTCTTCTCATATACAATATCTCCTTTACTTATTTATGTTGTAAACAAGGATTTTGGCTCTGACTGCTTTGAAATATTTCTATTGCAGTCAATATAGCTTAAATTGAGTGAATGGATGAAGGTGTGGAGGGTTAAAGCTGAAACAAAGTAGGGAGAGAATTCCACAGTGGATTAATGTCTAAGACCTGAATTCCAACCTTCACATCCATAAAGAGCAGGTTTCCACTCCCCACTGAAAGCCTAACTGTTTGTACATTTATGCTGTAAATGCACGTGAGAGAGGAGCAGCTTGTAGCTGGAGTGCCGGTCAGACAGCATCTTGGGAAAGGACACCTACTGTGTGATGATCTGGTTTTGAATGTTTTAACTTCTTGTCTGGCAGTCTTGGGTGTTTCAGAGCAAAAAACTGTGTAGTCTGTAACCTGATCTTTTGGCTTTCATGTGTAATCAAAGTCTGTTCAGTTACTCTTGAGAAAGAGTAACGGAAGTAAGGTGTAAGTTGCATCCCACAGAGGAGGTTATGAAAGCAAAACTGCCCCTGAACACGATTGAACGTAGGTGATCTGGACAGCTAAATGTCAAAGCTTTGCCCTCTTAGTGGGTACGGTTTAGATTTAATGTTAAACATTATTTGATCTCTGAAGAGAGGGAATTCTAGCTGACACTTCATCATATGTGGCTCCAGATTTGATTCCACGCCTTGATAGGAGAAGAGGAGACAGCTTTTGGATAATACAATGGGGAAAAACGATTGTCCATGTCAGATGTTTTACCTAAAGCCAGCTAAGATCATGCAAGGAATAAAAAACTTAAAGATGAAATACAGGAAATACCTTACATCCTTTGACATCAGTGATGGGAGAAAAGATCTCCATTACTGTTAAATTATTGGATTAGGCTCCTATTGCCAAATTAGCTTCTCGTAAGAGATAAAATGTAAAATCTTCATGGAAGATGTCTTTGGTTTGGCCAAAATGAGCATTTTAAGATACGGATTATTTAAGTCTATGTAATGGTTTTTATTTAAGGGTATTTCTTTTTAAAGCATTTATATGTGAATTTAAGTTTAGTTTACATGATCTTACCAAGAGCACCACATTTATCAAGAAAATGGAGAGCCAAAGTGATGGAGAAGTCAAAATACTATTTAAAAATAATCAAAGTACCAATTATTTTATAGAATGATTGCAAAGATTCATGCAACACTTCTTATAACATATATGATCATTTCAGGATGTAGCACTTCCCAACTGATGAGCACATTGAGGATAATGTGGGATGCAGTGCCTTTCTCAAAAATACCTTACACGTGGAGGAACTAGCACTTTAAACTTTTGACCTCCTGAATCACTGTTGTAGTCAGTGATACCGCAATTACAGTTCTTTCTTGTATAAAAGAATAAACTGAAGATATCAATTACATAAATTATCACGTCATGTTAAATCCAGCCTAAAAATACTGCAAAATGGCATGATATAACAGTAATTAAAGTAGTAGAAATACACAAAATATGCTCCAACTGTCTGGACAGAGTAGAAGGATTTATTTATAAGCGTGTTAAATACAGTCTTGATAATGAGAAATAAAATGTTTTTCATGGCAAGCATCAATGTTACAGTGTAAATAAATTTCATTCACTCTCAAATAGAACTTAAACTGTAAACCAGTTGGGTGTAACTTGGTGATGTGGCACCATGGCACACAAGCCTGTGTTCAAAATAGTTCTCGACTGTGTGCCCACTATGGCATTGCGCAACTATTTACTCAACTGCCCCAGCTGAACAGCAGGTCTTCTACAGGTTTCCATACCTGTTGGTGGTCAGCCAGCGGCTGAAGTTGTTGACTAGATGGAAGCTTTCGCATTTCTGAGTGGAATCCCAAACCCACCACAGCACAAGCAATCTGCTGTTATGTCTCACATCTCAAGCTCACAGTACAGTCTGAGAGTTGGTGGCGAAAAAGCACACGTCAGCATTTCTAATGCAGTCTTTTTATGCTCTCATCAGCGGTGGTGTCTGGCTCTCAGAACAAGGGGGAAAATTGCGCTAAAATTGCTGCAGTGGAAAAATCCCTCAGCTTGAGTCAGAAAATCAAATACAGTCGTATTTGTCCAGGTGGAGTGCATGCATTTTAACAGAAAAGTAGAAACGTATGCTAACATTTGACATTCTCTGCCCATTTACAGTTTCCCACCTGCCAGGTGCACCATCCTTTTTCCCCCATTCACGTCTCCTTTGTTGGCACTTGAGCCATGCTCTGTTGCGTAAATTCAGATAGCACTAACAGTTCAGAGATGAGCTGCAGGCTCAAGTTGTGAGCGGCAACTGTCCTTACCAAACAGTGAACAGATGGTGAATCAGTTGTTGCTGTTTGCTGAGCGACCATTACATGCTGGTCTTCTAAGCTGAGGAACACGACTATCTTAACAGGTTATTTATACTGACCTGCAGTCTTGGAAGCCTGTTTTGTGTAACCAATTTAAAAACAACAAAGTACTCTGCATGATTAATTACTGTTATGAATTAGACAAATAACAATTATTCAGTTTGTAATTTGTACTAATGTGTACATGTTACTACATTTTCACTTGACTTCAGCATCTCAAAAATTGATCTACCAGTTTGTATTGTATTTTAATTTATAGGCTTCTGCTATCTTGGTATCCAAGGAATAAATGGTCTGTTGGACGAAGGACTCCATAGCTACTGTTTGCTGAAACCCACCTGGCTTTTAAAAACGGGACATGAACACTTAGCAAATACAACAAGTGAAGCACACTCTGAATGTGTGTGTTGTTTAAATAAACAAAAATCCATTAACTTTTATTTCCCGAATTGTGAGATGAGCATGCTGATTTTGCTTGACAAAGCAGACAAAAATAATTTGTTGACCAAAGCACTCAGAAGTCGTGGGTAAATGTAACTAAAGAATTTTAAAACCCTTTTTATCTCTCTATGACCACCGAATGGCTCAGCATTGGTTGAACTTGAATTTTCTTTGTCATTGTATATGCTTCCATTCTATATGCTTCTAACAAAATTGTGTTTGTGTTTATTAGATATCCCATATTTTCTGTTAATCCTGAAGAAACACACTGTCCTTAATTTCAGCAGTCAGATATAGATTTGAATTAATAAACTTCTTCTCTGTCCTCAGTCTGGATCTCCACAAACAACTTAACAGCCCAGAAGAAGATACCTCCTTTGCTTCTGAACGCAAGACAAAGAGCATCATTGCATCTTCGGCACCCAGCAAGTCCCAAAAATGGCTTTCACGTTTACTGCGACACCCGGGAGTGAAAGTCGTCCACTCAGAACTGGCATGGGCGCAGCCCTCTAAGGCTCGGCAGAGCAATCAGAGGGCAACGAGAACCCGACGCCATGCTCACCAGAGGGGACGCCACCACTACCCCCACAATGCCCAGCTGATGAGAGTGGGTTGCGTTCTAGGGACCTGTCAAGTACAGAACCTCAGCCATCGTCTGTATCAACTCATTGGCCAAAATGGGAGAGAAGACTCATCCCCCATTAACCCTAAGAGCCCTCATAGTTATGGATGAGTGTGTCAACACCTCAGAACACCCACAGCAAGTCTGGCTATATCTCTATTTATTTATCTGTTAATGTATTTCTTGTAGTTGTATCATTTGCCTTTTTTAAAAATACAAGGATATTCTTTTGGTTTTCCCTGCTAAATGCTCAAAAGAAACTGAGAGACCTTGAGTTGGCATTTTAATCCTGTTAATGGAAGACTTAAGTCTTGTCTTCAACACCATCCAGTGATCTGTTCTTATCTGCCAGCTGACCTCTCCAGTGGTGGTTACCCTGCTTCTCAGTGATCAAACACTTAAGCTCTTAATGTGGATTTCAAGCTGTACCATGAGCTAGAGCTCTGTCAAAACTACTGTTTTCCCAAATACCTTTTGAATGACACAATGAACCCTTTTACCCTGCCTTCTTAGCTCTGAAGTTAATATGCATTTAAACATGAATTATGACATTCCTGGAACAATACACAAGTTTTGCTCAAACTAGGAATACACACCTATGATGGACTTCATGTTTCATGCTTGGATTTAGATGGTTTATATTTTTAAAAATCCCCAGCCTTAAGTTATTTGCTATGATAAAGAGCATTCTGAGTGAAGACCTCAGCACATAAAATCCATACTTAAAGAGAAAAGAAGACAGTCAGCCTGAAGTGCACTTAAAGGAATGCAAGCAGAAGCTGAGTCCAGCTAAGACCAGTTTCAATTTCATGTTAGAGTGGCTGGTTGGCTGACACAGTTGGTGGTAAAGTGAACCTTGGAGCCACTGATCTGTGCTCAGTTGCTTCGCAGCATTCGCCCTGTCAGAATCTGAAATATTAGCCTTTTCACGTGATTAACAAAGTTTCTCCCGCAACTCAGGACTTTGCGCTGACAGCAGTTTAATAAACTTTGACCTAATCACAGTCATGTGTTTCGACACAGCAGGACATGTATTGAGGGTGACCAAAACTAATGTTGCTAGTAATGTTTCTAGCTTATCTTAACACATGAAGGGGTTGGTTCATTGGAAGGTCATGAAAGTAAAATAAGGCCACCTTACAAAGAAATATTGAATGCATAAGCAAAAATATGTTAAGTGAGTCATTAACTTTTTTGCATTTTTCAATAATGAGAGCACTACTAAAGTTTCCTTCAGCTCCATAGTACTAAGATATTCACATATAGATGGAAAAACCTGAGCAGTTAATAATTACAAATTCTATTTAGCTTTCATTTGTTTGAATGAGCTCAGTCAAATGTGTATGTTTATGCAAATGAATATATGCTTGTTCGCTAGACTTTGGTACTCAAAATGTGTTTGGGGTTCAATTAACTGTGGCTCAGACACTGAATTCTCTTTCCTCCTATGTCATACAAGAGGTTGGCATAAAGAGCCAATAAAAGTTGGCAAATATAAGAATACATTTTTAAAAAGTCAAATGAAACACATTTGACTTCAGATTTGTTTTTCCAGTGCAATTATCTGTTACAATGTGGGTTTAAAATGAGAGACCACAGTGACCAAAATGTTCGGTGTAGCAGTGCCCAGTTTCAAAAATGAGCACACAATAGCACAGCACCAACTAAAACACATTCACCAATAGTTACTGTATTCTATTTAAGTATGTCTCTGAAATGGTGGGTGGATGGTGGAATAAGAGTAACCGGGGCCAAGCTTTACTCGTCAAACATGCTGGAACTTGAATTTTCCTCACCACACAGACATAAGCAAACTTCGAAAGTCAAAACCTTTTGGAAATAGCATAACTTTACATACTTTTTATGTTTCAACTTGAAGCATTAAGTCAATTCTAAGGTGCCTCAATTAGCAGTGTTTTATTGGTCCACAAGAGGAATACGAATTAGTTTAAGATTATTTGTTTTTAATTGGATGTGCTTTTGCTTTTGAGTTCATGACTAAAAAGTTTGGTCATCCTTAGAGATAATTTGTTTTAATTAACAAAATACCTGGAAATACTTGACAAATTAAGTGATATAGCAGGTGACCCATATATTTATACATTGATGTATATTTTTGAGCAATCTTTACTCTCTTTTTCAGTTCTATCTGTAATCATCAGAGACAGAGGTCACAGGATAATAATAATAATCAGTGGTTCCTTGGTCTTAACTTTAATCTTCTCAAAGGCTTGCTGAGGTGAATCACATTTTTCTCTCTGTAATGGATTTAATCAATGTCGTCTGACAAGTCATTAAAACGCTAAAAAAAAAAAAGAAAAAGCTGGTGGATCCGTCTACTTAAATTTTTTCTTTACTTTAAAAAAATCATTCACATATAAAAAGCATGTGCGCATGTATTTGTGGTACTAGCTCTCTATGTTTGATCTGCTGTCTGGATTATTGTGTGACTATTTATTTTATTTTTTCATTTTGTTTTGTCTTGTGTAGTATGATTTTGAGATGTCAGACACTGCGTCATTTGGAGCTGTGCAAGCAAAGTGCGCAATATCCAACCTCCCATCTATAGAAACCATTGAGAATGTTTGAAAGCCCCCTATCGCTAAGACAAACAGGAATGAGTCCAAAAATGTGCTTCTGTTAGGTTTGTGGGATACATCTTTGTAGTTTTTTAAAGATTATTTTAGTCACATGATCTCTTTTAGGATCACAGGAAAGCACTTTAACGCAAGCATGTTTATAGTTTGTCACAACTTGAATTTCAGTCATTGTGAAGAACGTCCTTCTTGTAAAATGTTGCTTTTGATATTGTCTGCAAATGCATTTAAAGATGTCATGGCACTCCTTGTGACATCACAATAGATATTTTATGCACCAGTGAATATATATATGCCAAAGTATTTAAAGAAAATAATGTATTTAAGTATTTAAGTTTTCTTTGTATGTTGATACCTGAAGACTATTTATCTCCTCCACCATTTATCTTTTCAACTGCGCCTTAATGATGGTAGGAAACCTAGTTTTTACTGTAGATGAAATGTTACTGTCTGACTATGTTCTCCAGTGTGTAAAATAAAGAAATATGCTGTAGTGTGATGGAATTTAGAGAATAATTTAAACGTTTTTGTGTGTATCTTAAGTACATAAATGCAAACTGTACACTATGCTCTGAAATTCTAAAAATTGCCAATTAGAATTGTTTTAATATGATTTTTAGTTACATGTAAGTTATAATGCCCTTGACCAGTTCTACTGCCCCAACAGTCTTCAGTCAAGTCAATCATTATCCAAAATCTAATGGGAGACAGGGGACAATGTGAATGAAAATCAGGACATGATCTAATGCCAGCCAAGTCAGCAGCCTAGGTCACATGACTAGACAGGGTTAATGAGTGATCAAGGGGCTTTACCAAAACCTAGACATGTCATTGGTTTATCTTTGACTGAAGAGAACAGATTTAGGGTCAGAAACGATAGTTAAATCCACTCGACAAATTTCAACTTGACTGGTTTACTGAACAAAACCAATAGAAAATTATTATTTTGAACCTATCTCTTGAACAAGAAACTGCTACATTGGCAGTAACGTGGCAGTCTCACCATTTGACCAGATTATCCCACGCCATTTATCTTATCTTATCTTCACAGTTCAGGAAGTCAAGACTGGCTTGAACGTGTCAAAAGGGTACTCTTCTTCTCGCCCAGCTTGGATTGCCTTCAGCCTTTCTGCAATCCTACTTGGAATGACTGGTTTCTGAATGTGTACAACAGGGTTCTAAGTTTTTACCATTAACTGATTCAAAAGGTCTCAGATCTAAAACATTTCAGAAACCATATGCATCAAATAATACTGGGAGCTGGTTCCATAAAAAAGGAGCCTCATACTGATGGGTCTGTCTCTCATTATACTTTTATAAAGGGGGCCCTTCAAAATTGACCAAATATCTTTAAGAGATCACTTCAAATAAGTAAAGTTTATGCATATGCATTGAGCAGTTGCATTCAGCAAGTTTTAGAGGGGATGGGAGGGTACAGGGGAGAATATTCTCTTTGAAGAGCTGGATCTGAGCGACAATCTATTGATGATGGGCTAAGGAGGTAGCGAGTGAAGATCAACGAACAGATGGTTGACCTGGGGCTTTTTGGGCTGAATGAAGACTGCCATGTTCTTGATCATTTGTAGAGGTTTAACAATACAAGCTACAATACACATACACGTGCCTTCACGGTGTGTTGTTATTCCTCTAGTTGTCAAGATTTATCACTGTGTAAATATCAGAAGGTAAAGGGTACGCCACCATAAGTTATGTCACATTGCCCTAACTTCAGTCAGTGAATGTCAACCAGTGAAACTATGTCACGTGCAAGCACACAAAAAATCCAACATACACTATATTGCCAAAAGTATTTGCTCACCCATCCAAATTATCGGAATCAGGTGTTCCAATCACTTCCATGGCCACAGGTGTATAAATTCAA